>JBAFWW010015185.1:0-10978 GCA_036873685.1 Agapornis canus
GTTGGAACTGGATGTTCTTAAGGTCCTTTCCAACCCTAACTATTCTATGATTCTACTGTGATGGGAACTGCTAACAAAAGCCCACTTTTTGCACTGAGGAAGCCTGGAGCACTGTTTTGGAGTCTTGCTTGGTTTTTTTTGTGAGGCATAAAAACAGTAATGGTGAAAAGAAGTCACTTGATACCCAGGCATCAATCTTCATTGCAGCAGACAGATCCAATAGACTAATTGCTTCAGTGTCATCAAGTATCTGACAGACCAGACCCAAAATGCATGGTGTGCCTACACAGCAAGCAATATGAGTTTTAAAAGTACAATTATAGCTTTCTTTACTTGTAAGGTTTCCAAATGGGCATGTCACACATGTGATTTAGGGACATCTTCCCCGACCTTCAGCTGAACACCCACAGAGATGTGAGCTTCCACCTCAAACTCAGTGGCACCTTGGTTCTCCAGTTGAGCTACTGAATTATTGATATTTTTTTTTCTGCAAACAGCCAAAAGAGTAAGAAAAGCAAACAGAGGACTAGAAGTTACTATGATGTGAGGAGGCTCAAAATAGAAAGGCAAACAGAGATGGGGAAGGAAGGAGAGCCTTATGAAGGACATGGAAGGCCTGGAATAAAGCATAAGGGGAGTACTAGGCAACACTGAAGAGAAAGAGGGAGCCACAAACCTCACCTCAACAATGGCACCCAAAAGCTGAGCCATCCTCTGCACTCACCAGCTCGCTCAATCTTTTGTCCCTCTCCAAAGCCTCAAACTGGTCACTGTGGTCAGGGAGCAAGGCCATGCTGTGATGGCACCTCCAGCATATGCTTTCCCATTGCCTGTCCCCTCAGTTACCTCAGGAGGAGCTCCTCCTGCCTCAGGCCTCCACACCAGGCAGCCAGAGAAGCACAGAGCCCCCTCAGCACACCCCGGCCCCACAGACCACCCAAGTGAGGCCCCACTGAGGACAGGCACAAGGCAGCCACCCTCCTGCCTTGGGGGAAGAGTGAAGCAACTACCAGTGTAGCCCCAATACCACAGCAATCACCTCAGGAACAAGCCTTGAGCTCCTCAGTCCCAGCACACAAAACACATAGTTTAACAGTACCAGCCTGCTTCTCAGCCCCAGCAGCCCCTGCCAGCACTCTAAAGAAACAGATAAAATGGATGTAACACAGTACTTCCCTCCTGTGGTGCTGCTCCGGGTCCTCCACAGGCTCTGGGAGGCTGGCCCTGGCCCCGGTGTCCCGTTACCCACCCAGCCCCACAGCTGAGGCCCCTCAGGATCAGATTGTTCCAGAAGCTCCTTCATGCATCAACTAAAGCACTACCGCAGGTTTTAGCATACACTGCCACAGACATGGCTGTGCTCTAAGAGCAGCAGCATGAGAATACTAGTGAGGATGCATTATCTAGAAATGGATTATTAAATTCCACTGTCAAACTGACGTAGTCAATAAATACAGTGGAATGCGAGTGCTTCAATGATATAATACTTCATGTGTACTTAACTGTTAAAGCTCTCCTCAGTGGCCTTTCAGTCCCATTTTTCTTCTGTGCCTCTTCATTTTACTTCCGCCAGGCTTTGCCCTACTTCAGTTTGTAGCACTGTCAGCTATGAGTTGCCTATACTTTCTTTGGGAACTGCCCTTGCTCAGCAAAGCAGGCTCAATCATCACATAGGGATCCTAAAAACAGGGAATGCAAGCCACTCACACAGTCAGAGGATCACAAATCAACTCCATTTCTTCTAGGTAGAAAAGGACATGCTTCCAAATTGGTGGGAAGACTTTCTCTCCCCTTTCAAAACTCAAAGAAAAATTCAGTAGAGTGCAGAAAACTGCTGCCATTAAAATTATGGGGTGCAAAACTGTGACAGCTTCATCATCTTACTTGCCAACTCAACAGCAACACCTGAAGGATTATCTTCAATTCATCTCCAGGTCAGTCAACCACTTGTTTTTAAAACCACATTCTTCCTGTCTTCCAGCAGAGCCCCTGCTGTATTTGTCCCAACACTGGATAACATCATAACTTAGATGAAGCCAAGCATTTCTAGACAAAAGACCAGAAGATGTCTTATTTTTATTTTGCAGAATTAAAAGACAGCATTCAGTGGCAGATATTTTTATTTGGTAGTTGGCATTATTTTGTCTTCTGATCAGAGTTATCAGGCAATATATGCTGTTCTGAGCTAGAACCACTTCACCCCAGAGGCCTATCGGTAGGTCTTATTTCAGCAAAATTATTTCATTCTCAAAGAAAGCTGAAATTTTTGTTATGGAGATAAGAAGTCGCATCCATTTTGAGATGGCTTTAATTTTCTTCATCTCCTCGCTCTGACAAGGATTAACTGTATCAACAGAAGTGGATCACTTTTCTCCTGCTTCAGACTGCATTCAGTTTAAGTTTTAAGCTTCCATTCATTCTACCAGGATTTTTCAAAAACGCTCCTGCTGGCAAAGCACTCAACAATTCCCAGCAACTACTCACATTAGAAAGTATTTAATTCTCTACACTTTCTCCAGAAGTATATGTTAAGATAAAACATAAAAAAAAAAAAAGGCAGGAAATTCAAGGCAGATTTAAGGGTTGGTTGTTTCTTGGGTTTGATTTGATCCCAATTGCACTGAAGCCGACAAAGATGTGTTTAAACAAATAAAGCAATGCCCTCTAGTGTTCTGCAGAGAAATCTGGTACAAGGCTGCCCAAAGCCTTTGAAAATTCAAGTTTAGGATTGCTGCACCATCTCAAATGACAGCCCAAGTTTTAACAGCTTAGAGCTCACATACAGCATCCTTATGATGTTCTGCACATAACTCTTGCCCTGCAGAATTATTCAGGATCCTTTCCTTCCATCTGTTGCCGATGTGTGCATCAGAATTTCATGTCAAAAGATGGTGTTTTCTGAGCATACACTGGTGGCTTAAGGAACATCTGGGAATGAAAAGGACTTTTGAGAATCAAACAAAAGTCTGATCCCTTTGCTTCCCAGAGTCCATAAGTAAATGAAATCCACCACCTCTATCATCATCCACAAACAGCACCTGTGGACAGCTTTTTGTCTTCCTGTCCCATCCATGGCACGCGACAAATCACATAATACCCACCCCGCACCTTTCACAAGTACACACAGCATTTGGGACCCTCCACACAAGCAGGATGATACCTCTGGCTTGAAGAACTCTCTTGCAGAGCTCCACAGCCTAGTGGATTTCCTCACAGCAATAGCATTCCCAAGATACTCATAAATTGCAAACAGAACTATCCAAACTTAAAAGATTTAAATAAAGGAGACCATTCTCAATTCTGGAAAAACTGCAAACCTATCAAAATATTTATTTACACCTTGTACACATTATGAAACACAATTCTGCATCACACAAAGGACTGGGAGAGCTTTTATAACCGGAGATCCAAAAAGCAAAAGGCAAGGTCCTTGATGAAGGCTGCTCTTAGGTGTCTTTAAGTTGTCTTTCAAGAGCAATGGATGATACAACTGCTGAGGTCTCATTGTTCAGATAGAACAAAAACCTGAATGCCATTGATCAAACTTTTAATCACATCAAGTACTTTTAAAATAATTAACAACCAAAAAACCCATGTTGACCACTGGACTTGCCCTGGCACTTGTGATGAGCCTCTTTAGGGCACTATACTTGAAGCCCTTGTGTCTGAGGCTGCAATACAGAATTTGGATGTAGAAGTGGGATCAAATTATGAATTTGTAAAATTAGGTTTAAGCTTAGGAACACCACTTTAAAATTCAAATTATGCCCTCTTCTCGGAGGGCAACTAATACATATTCCAGCTAAACAAGCAGATAGGGTTTTTTTTTTCCTATAATGGTGAGTGGTTACTGCCAAGCATCCCACCCTGCAAATAAGTTATTTGTTATCTTGTTATACACATAACAAGATTAAGGGAGAAAGACAGCCAAGGAAGGACATCCAGTGTTTTCACCACAGCACTAGGAACTATTATTTCTTAGGTCTAAGACAATACATCTACATGACTGGGTGTATGCACAGAATACTGTCCTAGAGAAACTGCTTGTATTTATAAAATAAAAGGGCTTTCAGGATCAGCTTTTTCCCCTGTTGTAGTTTTATTTGCAGGGTACGGTGTGGGGAAATGACCACTCAAATTCAGGATACAAAATAAAAGGAAAAGATCTGGGAAAGACACATATTGACATGAAAATCCAGTCTCCAGCCTCACTGAACACAACAGCTTTTCCACTTGTCAGTTTAGTCAACAGTCTAGTGCCTTTCAGGCACATTCTCATCTTCTCCAGGAAGCAGCAGAGCCACCTGAAAGAGATGGAGGAAAATGCTCCAACATTCACCATGAAGAGAGAACACACATCTATTGTCCTATCTTGACATGATGTGTATTGTTTTGCAGGGCTGGGAGCATTCTATCAGTGCTTAACTTTGGAAAGATACCATGAGTGTCAGGCACTGAAACTGCCTGAACTGCACACAGTTTCAAGAGTGAAGCACAAACCAAGCTCCTCCATTCTTCTCCTTAGCCCTCTTGCACAAGTGTTTTGCTACGAGACTTGTGATGGTGCATTCTCCTTATTTTCCTTCTGTGTCACTATCTGCAGGTACTTCAGTCGCATGGGAGGGAGCTGCTCATAAAGGTCAAATCCCAAAGGGCTCTCTGCATTCGGCAGTCTGTAGTACAGTAGGTGCTTTTTCAAGGTCTGAAGAAACAGCAGACATAAAGCATGTTGAGAAGAACCTCACCTTTTCCAACCTGCCTCCAACACAACATAGCAACTTGCCAGATAGTGCAATTCCATTATGCTCAACATATCAGTCGCATTATCTTAATGGAAGAGGTTTAAGAGGTGAATTTCTTCCAAGAAAATTCACTTTTGATTTGAAGGAGAATTCCTCTTCTGAACATAACTGCAATGTCTCCTCAACAGCCCCTCACAATAACTTCTTGCCAGAAGCCCAAGTGGGGTTTCGTGTGGGATGTGAGAATTCCCCGTGGATGCTAAACATAAAGGGTCAAATGGCCCAGCCCTGTCACACAAATGATAAGGCTTTGAAAGCTCCCAGAGAAACAGTATATCTGTTTAGCTCTTTTCAGGGGAAGCACCCAACTAAGAGTAAAGGGCAATCACTGCTGGCCACCTACTCACAATTGTGCTAGAATCATCCCTCTAGGACCTCCCAAAACCCTGATATAATGCTGCTTGGCCAAGAGGCATGGAAATACAGTAGAAGAGATTCATCTAGGTTTCAGAGGGCTCTGTTTTGAGTGCAATTACTACAAGAACTGGGAAACAGCATTTATAGCTATCACAGGGCAAAATCCTGCTAATCTCCTCTCATTCTCAAGTTAGCAAGGCAGTCAAATTTCAAAAGCCAAAGATAAATCTGCAAGAGTACTGCATCTGAAAAACTTAATTCCCAGTGGCACAGACTGAACCCAACAGATCCTACCTCATCCACCAACAGCCACGTCTTTCGCAGCATGCTTTTCCGAGCAGCATCTGTCTCCTGGGAAAAGAACACATACTTTGCTTAATTTGGTGCACTGCTACCTTGACCCACAGACAGCAGTCCAGGGGGACACTTCGTTCATCATGACAATCCTCCAAAGAGCAGCTTGTTCCAGCAGACAGGGCTCGAGGTGGCTATTGCTTGTATCTTGCCTTGCTGCTCCTTTCCCTGACCTGAAACTCAGCTGACTTCTTCACTTTCAGGTAAAACTATAGATCAGAGGCAGAATGTTAGCAGAAGTAATCACTGCTAGAGATCCCAAGGCCATGGGAGGGCTTTTGCTTGGTTATTCAAGCAAGTGAAAGAACAGTCTGCACATCAAGACTGCCCCAGGCAGAGGCTAAATCTATTACAAGCTCTCTCTGCCTGATCAGGTCCCTCAGCCTCTCCATTCATTCCCCGTGTACCATAGCCCACATAGTTGCTGACTTCAAAGGTTTGTGTAGGATTGACTACCACTAATGTGAATGCTTTAGGCAGCAGCTCTTGTTCATTATACCCTGTGTTTCATATGTGGATTCTCAAACAGCTGACCAATCCTCAAAACATTCACTTTGTTTTGAAGCCCAAGGTCAGTAATCCACCACAAGCCACACTGGACCCTTGGGAAGAACAGATGCAAACCCCAAAGCTTCCAGCCCTGAGGCTCTGCTATACATTACCTACCCGTGTTGTGCTGTCTTGGGAGAAAATAAAGCTGTTCACATGAGCCACAGCCACCACATAAAGAACAGGGCACCAGTTGTGGCACAGCATGCCAGTGACAAGTGTTCGGAAGTAGAGTCGCAAGAGGTTCAGGTTATCCTCAGGAGGGGAAGTGTATCGCTCGAGAGGTACAGGGAACTGCAACAGACAAAGGCAACATTACAATTTTTGTCAGGGTCTAAGTACTGAGGGGAAGTCCATGACTTTAGGGTACCCTTGCCCAGCTGTCTGTGTACATACTCCTATGATACAGGATATACATGATATACCTCAGTGGCACCACCTCCATTTGGAGCAGCACTGTTACTGCCCACAGCTGACTAATGTGACATGCCTTTGACAAAGCATCTTCAACACTTATTCAGCTTTACAGAGAGATGTTTTACTGGTTAAATCATTGTGGTTGCTTCTTGGCACTGGTAAGAATAGTGGTTTCAAAGTGAAGAGGCAAAGAACTTTCAACAGCACTACATCCCACTAATGGACCAGAGGCTTACACTGATCTGTGCATTCAGCCAGAAAAGGAAAGCAGATATATGTGCCAGAGTTAATGATTTTAAGTGAACTTTCCATCATTCTCCAATTTCATTGTCTAGCTTTGAACCATACGTTAGAAAAGCTTATAGTAACAACTTGGTTTTATTTGCTTCTCCCCTCCCCAGAAGTCCAATTCTAGATAAGTTTTCTAGGGCTAAAATGACATATTTCATTTTGAAGCACCTTTTTTACAGGTTTAAAGACAATCATTGATTTTACTCTATTCAAAATACAGTCTGCCCTCTATGATCATTTTAACTCAAGACAAAAAGGGGAAAAAAAAACCTCAAACAAACGCCACCTCAAGTGATCAGATTTTTCAGCACACAGTTTGTTTTCAAACAACAGGGCAATGAAAACGTTGTTCAAACTATTTGGCATTTTAAAAACATTCTAAGCACATGAAAAACAACCTGCCTTAAAATGTTCTCCATTGTAACATATGCCACAGGTCTGACAATACTGAAGGATGTGATGTTGAGGGATCAAGACAAGATAAAATATGTGATGTAGAATCAAGGCTTTCATCTGGAAGATAGTGTTTAACTCTGTTCCTACATATATTTATGGTACTGCAACAGGAGCAATGGTAGGCTACTGGAAACATCAAGAGAACAGAGAGCTTACCAGAGGTCAGAATACCTTGCCTTACCTGCTTAAGAAACAAAGGCTCATCTGGTCATAATGATATAGAAAAATTGGCTGCAGGGCTACTACAACCAAAGCAAAAGCACAGCAACCATACAATGGAAAGCACCGATCTCACATAAACTGCTGGTTCCTAGTTCTTTGGAAAAAAGTTTTGAAAGGTTATCTTTGTATTAGCAAACTTCAGCCTAGATAAAGTATTGTCTGTCAACTGCCAAAGAACCTGAAGGCAGCTACACTCCACCTCTTGTGCTCTGCTCATTCAAAAGAAATGCAGTCCTGCACTTGACAAACGAAATCTTTTTGTGGAGTTACCCAGCAAAGCACAAGCCAGCGTAACTAGGTATGGAAACATGGTTAAGAGGAAAAATAACTGTTTCTCCATGCACTGGGAAAGGAAAAGGCTCTCACCAAGGTGAGACAAGACTTACTTACAGGAAAGAACATGGGGTGCAGACTAGCCCTTCATACATACAGGCTATAAATTTGGAGGCTCTCAATCATGAAACCAAGCAGGATATGGGACAGTTTCCACTAAAGACTGAACACATACACACACACTCTCCTCTCAAAACAAGTTCAATACGTTTCTGTGACAAGGGCTTTCACGTACAGGGGATGGGCTCTGTTCTTCAGACTTACATCAATCAAGCTGTTTCACTGTCCCATCCCCAAAACCAAACCAGTATCAATCAAAAAACGCATATACACTGCTGCCATAGCCCCAGATCAAAAGAGCATTGCTCTCTCCATACCTACTCTATTTTACATTGCATGTGTTGCACTTTCTTCAGAGAGAATGAAAAGCCTCTAAGCAAAGGGCACATGATTATTCTACTGGATAAGGAGTAGCAAGGAAAAAGGGATGTGCTGGGAGGATGCCCAAATCAAGGCTGTAGAAATACAGACAAAAGACCAGTGATCAGAGATATGCAGTGACAGGCAACTACCATAAGCCAGGATTACCTGATGGAGTGGCACTCCCAGTGCCTTCAGGATACTTGTGTGCTCCCCAAAAACAGAGAGGCGCAGATGAACACTGAAACGCTTCTGTAGAGGTAGAAGAACAAAGACTCCAAAGAGTGGATCTCCGAAGGAGACAGCTTCAAACTGCTCCAGGAGACTTATGTAGAGATCGTGGAAGGATGCCAAACCAGGGAGAGGAGCATCCAAGTTTAGGGAGTCCAATGCCTTGGGTTGGCAATAGAGAGACAGAAGGGCAGCTGTATAGCGGTGGATTGGTGCTTCCAGGAAGAGATCACTGCCTGTGAGGAAAACACACATAAGCCGTGCAAGTTTGGCAGCAGTAGGGATGCTCTGAAGGGTTTTAGCACGCCAGGTTTCCAGCACCAAGACCCATTGCAGGTTCCAGGTCACAGTGTTGACAAGATCAAGTGGGAGAGAGTTCAGTACAGCCCCACGTGTCTCTGCATTAGTCACTCTGTTGTAAAGGCTGATAAGTGGAAAGAACGGCCAGTCTGAAGGCAGGATGGGCCCTTTGACCTCAGGAAGCAGCAGTGACTGGATGATGTAATTCCGTCCTTGGTAGGATGCTTGGGAACGCATGAGGGTAGGTTGCAAGTGGACAAAATGAGAAAGGTAGCAGGAGCGGATGGAAGGTAGATCCTGGTATGATTCTCTCAGCAGGGCACCACGAGTAGCCTTTGAACAAGATGCTGCTGCAGAGCCAGGCTGTGCCAGTTTGGCACTAGTACCTAGATGCAGGATATCAGAGAAGTCAGCTGCTTCTGGCCCTCCAGCTTTCCCTTCACTGTAAGATAAAGAGAAAAGCATCAGTTTAAGAAACAAACAAACCACCACCAAACAAAGAAAACACCACAGAAATTCTTAACAGTCTCCATGAATCAAGTTGACCAGTAAGTAAACAGCATTTCAAACACTTCCTAAAGCATTCAGCGATAATAATATTGAGTGCTTGTAAAGCATCAGGTACCTTGGTATTTACAGGGAATTCACAGAACTACATCTGGAGTTCACAACACTAAGGCCTTGCCATGAAAAACCTCCATACAATGCCAGCGGGCTGGTGTGGATGCTAAAACCCCTTGTGTAGAGAGGCAATCCAAAATACCAACACAGCTGTCAGGGTGCTAGACAAAATAACACATACCATAATGCTTCTGTGAATCAATAAGGCAATTATAAGAATAGCAGTTTTACAGCTGGCAGTGGCAAGGTCAGGAGAATCAAGGACTGGCAATTACACACTTGGGGGTGGTTGTCAAATCCATGTGGCACAATCTCAGACCAGACACTCACCATGGTCTCAGATTACTTGCCAAGTTCTCACAAAATGTTTAATCTAGCACAGGTATTTGTTAGAAACAAAACCCATCAAACTGATTAGAAGGCTCCATGACTGGAGAATATGCTAATAAATAACTCAAATTTGAATACAGGCTCTATTAAAAGCCAAAAATTATAACAAAATTGCAATGCCAAGGGCCTACACCTACAAGGGGATAACTCTGTTCTTCAGACTTGTACCAATGTTTTACCATCCCATCCAAAACCAAACAAAAAACCCCAAGTTAGCCCATATACCAGAAAACAGAAAGGAAAAAACACAAAGCTTACGGAAGAAACTCTGGATTAAAGGCAAGATCCAGTAGGACCTCGTAAGCCAGATGCTCACTCCCTGGCAACAGACGGCTTAGCAATGCCATGGCAACACAGTGATGGAGTGAGGCGTGCTGGCTGTAATCCGGACAAGCGCCTGCCTGTACAGGAAACAAAACAGGGAAAGAACACTGTATCATTTGTTAACAAGGCAATCAACAAGGACAGGAAGGTCAGCTGAGACACAGATCTCACAGCAAACTGGGAGAGTCACCAGACTTAAGTCAGGTATGTCAATGAACATGCATGCAAGGACCAATTGCCAGTTGAACACACTGATTTGGAAAGGCCCATGTGAAGTCAAGACCTCAGGTGAAAGCAATGAAAGGACTAATAAGGATACCATTCTCCGAGCCAAGGCTAGCACAAAGTACTGCAGGTGATATTCATGGCGCAGGATCCATGCAGATGAAGGAGTTACAGAGGGAGGTCCGCTCTGCCAGCTTTGATGCAGATAATCCTTCAAGCCTCTGAAGTCCAGCACAGAGCTGTACTATAAAGGAATCAGAAGTGGAGACATACTATGAAGACAGTTCATGCCTAGAGGAAAGTGAAAGGTCTACCCCGTGCCTTCTCACATGAGAAATTCTATTGGTTACTCCAAAAGGGTTTATTTAAAAAGAGCCTGAAAACTACCCGTTTTTCTGCCTCAGGGTTCACCTGTATCCACCAATGACCATTCCTACCACATGTAACCAATACTCACTTTCCTAGTGCTTTGTAAGGCAGAATTACGGCTAGAGGCTGAAAATGAATTTCCCTTATCTGGCCAGAGAGAATCATAGAATAGGTAGAGTTGGAAGGACCTTAAGATCATCCAGTTCCAACCCCCCTGCCATGGGCAGGAACAGCTCACACTAAACCATGCCACCCAATGCTCTGTCCAACCTGGCCTTGAACACTGCCAGGGATGAAGCATTCACAACTTCCCTGGG
>JBAFWW010015185.1:11888-26410 GCA_036873685.1 Agapornis canus
CACCACCCCCAAGTCCTTCTCTGCAGGGCTGCTCTGAATCTCTTCTCTGCCCAACTTGTAGATGTACCTGGGATTGCTCTGACCCAGGTGTAGGATACTCCTATCAGTAACTGGCCAACGTAAGATGACAGAGGAAGAAAGCTTTTGGAAAGCTTATGCTAGGTACTCCATTTCTCCAGGGCTCTGCCATTTCCTTTTCGGAGTTTGTAGTCTGTCATGACTCTCATTCTAAAAATTCAGGACAATCAGAAGAGGGAAGAAACCTCTTCAGTCACTGTACCACTCATTCTCTTTTTCCTTCATTTTTATCCTATTTTTCTTTGTCATATATGCTTTAACCATCCCTTTCCTCCTCTGACAGTTATTTATTTTGCTTAGCCAAACAACAGTTTTTTAACCCTTCTCAACATTCTTTATACATCCATCCTTTAAGTTTGATCATCAGTCATCTCCTGCTCTATAATTCCATCTTCCCAGCATCAACTGGATTCTGGAGTTCAAAGACAAGATATTCTTGAGATCCTCATCCTTTGTTTCTTAGAACAAAAAAAACACAACAATCCTTTTTAATACTCCTACTAAGATCACTCTTAAGCCTAAGAAGATACAAATACTAACCTCCCTCAAACACATAATCATTCACTAGGACCTTACAGCAAAAGTCTATTCTCACCTTGCTGGTCAGGCCCTTGTGAATGTCAGTGATGCTGTTGATGAGAAACAGGAGGGCAGTGAGGAAGGGAAAAGGTGACTTGGAGCCAACCAGGCTCAAAGGAGGTTTGCCTCCAGTGCAACTCAGAGATGCAATGTTGAAGACAGATTCTGGTGCTGGGGAACAGGACAGAGGGTTGCACAACGCAGAACATGGCCTGTGTGAACAGAGAAAAGAGAGAGGGGTCAGGTCAAAAGCACTTACACTGCTGAAAATTTATCTTGATGGAATGTTGCTACCTGAAATGTGTCACACACTGCAGTAAAATGAAAGCTCCGAAGACTATGCAAAAACAAACCTAGTACCACAGTCGATGAAGTAAGCACCATCACCATACATGTCATGAATTCTAATCTTTAGCTGAACTGTTCATTACCTGCAGAAATACTGAGGCAGTGATGCACCTCTGATGTCAAACATTTGAAACCATTTGGCATCTGATTAAAAAAAAATACACATTTCCCCCCCTATGTATGGCAGCCAGGCTAATAGAGCTGCCACCCACTCAAGACATTTCAATAATAACCTGGCAGGCAAAGCCAAAAAGCCAGCTTATATCCAAAATTGACATTGCAAAGATGCTGCCCCTTACATACTTGTGAAATGTGTATTTTTAAGCTCTATTCAGGCAGAACCTGGCTTTAATGTACATGAACATGACTGTGCTCTTGGTGTGGGCAGAACTAGAATATTTCACACCAACAATGCTTGTGGGTGCACTTAAGATATACCATGTCTGTACAGGCAAGACCACTACAAGGAAAGGTGACCATAAGCATGTTACTGAATTGCAATGGGACAACAGGGCAAATACTGTCAAAGATCCATATCATTACTCTATGACAGAGAACTAATTCCTTACATGCATTGCTCTTCCTTCCACTGGCATTACCGCATAGGAGTGCGCGAACACATCTGGGGTACACAGAGCACCCTGAATTCCTGGCCATAATCTGCCCAGAACATTTAGACAAGATTGTCCAAAATATTAAGGCAGAGATTAGCCGACTCTTCACTTCTACCAGCCAGTGTTAAGGGCAGCAAAGGAGAATTCTTGCTGATAGGCTTCCACAGCTTGACCAAACCCATTGCTTTCAAACCTCAAGAACAGGCAGGAAAGGGTCTAACGAGCACCCCTGTGTTGGAACTGTACTTGGTGTTAAGAGCTTCAGACCTCAGTTCTCAGTCATGAAAGATCATGGGCAAAACTGTTTGGTGACCACTCAAATACCACTTAAAACCAAAGATTTCAAGTACCCCTTATATGAGATGTTCTCAGAAGCAGTCAAATGTCTCCCTGACTACGGGCTGAGCCTTTCAGATTCCCTCCCTCCAGAGGATTGATCACAGGCTAGTAGGGAGGCTCCCTCTACAGTAGAAAGAGTCTCTGTACTGCTTGTAACAGTTCCAAGAGCCACAGACAAAGGTTATGTTATCCAAATGTCTGAAAGAACAGTTCAGTATCAGGCCTTTCACTTTCCTGCAGAGACTTTCAAGCTCTGCAGAAGCTTAAAGATGAGAGCCTAGTTAAAGTATTTTCTGCAAACTGCATCATACAGAGCACCTGAATGGTACATGCACACACACTCTGTAAGAGGGACTAAAAAACTGATGTCACTTGTTTTAAAAAACAGTGAAACCAAAGAATCAAAGCCAAGAGTGACTAAAAATCAATCTTACTATGAAAACTACAACTACATGAAGAGGCAGACATGCAGACCCAGCAGCAACACCAGTAGGAAAGGAGGAACTAGAGAATCTCTGTAGACATCACATTTTTTGCTGTGAGGAGAGAGAGAACAAAGCAGGGTATAGACAGAGCCTGACTGTACTCTAATTCACACACACACAGCACATATGTATGGAGAAAGGAATGGGAGGGGGAAAACTGTCACATAGTGCAGTACAGAAGTGAAGCTCCCTTAGCTTCTGGGAACAGCAGTGAAATGGCTTTACCTGAGCAAGTCCCACATGCTCTGTGTGGCTGGCTGACTGAGAAGGGGCTGCAGTACCTCAGATGTCAAACATTCGAGTTCCTCTAAGCAGTCAACTGGATTCACTGATGGCTGCAAAAGACATGGAAAAAGACAGGAAAAGATGGTGAATGAAGGAACTGCAGGTTGATTTAATTGCTTTCTGTATGTTCATTGCCTTTTTGCCAGACCACAAAATCTACATGGTGTTACTGCTCTAGGTTGGAGCTGGCCTCACAGCTGGTAGTGTGGAAGCTGAAAACTAGAACACCAAGGTGCTCTCACACTCAAGTATCACAGAGATTTATTAACTAGGTAGAAGTAAGGATCTTGATTTTGAGATCAAGATCCCCTTAAAGGAAAACTTGCCCTAAGTGGCTACCCCTCCTTCTCCATATTATCGAAGTGCTGATCTTTCCATTAACATGAAGATGACACAAAAGTGATAAGAACTACCTTGAGAAAGAAGTTTGGCACCATGAGGGTCCCCCCCAAAAAACCCAAATTAAAAGCTGTATGAAGTGTGATTGACCTACCCATCAAGCATGACTGTGGATGAACATTGCACAGAGGAGGATCTGTGGCTTTTAGAGAACCATCCAAATTCTTCTGACCCTACTAAGCAATATCCCAGGTTGAAGGAACATACTGCCAATTAATGTTCTTTCCCTTTATTAGAATGCTGCTTTAGGATACAGAAATACTCAGTTCCCTAACATAAAATCTAGTTTTCCCCAGATGAAATCCCCCTCTACAAATCAGTCTGATCTACATGAAGGTGTTAACCTTAGTTCTAAGCAGGCTAACAAAAACGTTCCAATAAGGTCCCAGTATAGAGTAGTCTGGTTATCTGGAAGTTGGGCAATTTTAGTTTTAGTTTTTTAATCAGAGGAGCTAACCACTAGTAGGTGATGGAACTTTTTAAGTGGAAATAAAAAACATGTCATAAAGGTTAAAAAGGAATCTTAACCTCTTGGTTATCCTGGTTTTCTAATGCTCAGGACATAATGACAGCAGGTGAGGGGTACGACCAACCTCTGGGACACTTAAGTCATCTTGGAGAGATATTGGTGGTTTCAACCCCAGCCACATCTAACAAACTCAGTTGCTCTGGGCAAGTTTCAGAGGAGCTGCAGAAACATAACTACAGCCACTAAATTACCCTCACACCATGAAGACAGCTCTCCCAGGTCACACCTCGGGCACATCAGTTGGGCAGTAAAGAGGAAAATTGCATTTATCTTTAGAACATGAATCTTTACAGTAGCTGAAGTATAAGACATTATTCTTCTACAGCATCACACTGATGTGTCACCTTCAGAAAACTCACTTTAAAAGATGGCCACATACTAGAGCTGTAACTGGGTTACAGGAGTCGACCTTCAATGTCAATGGGGCAGCAAATAAATTTCTCTATTGTTTCCTATTCAAAGTTCCTATGGCATGGCTCTCAGTGCTTAGTCTTCCAACCAGATTATTGCACTGTAGCTATCCACATGTAAGCTACAGACCACAGTGAATGCAAAAATGTGCAACTTGATTTAACCCATAATGAGCAAGGGCAGCCAAACTGAACCAGGTCATGTTTGCTTCATATTTTGGATCTCTGCCATAAATGAGAACAGTCACAGCACTACCACTTACCCTGACTGAGACTCTTGAGTCCAAAGGAAGGAAAGGATAAGAAAGGAGGACAGTGATATTTGGCACTGCTAATGTGAAGGATCAGTAAACTTATCTGACCCTAAATGCATTGCAGCCTAGATATGAGCTGTGATAAACAAAATCTAGTCCTCAGCTAGATGCCTCAATGTCTGTGTTTTTCAACTTAACCTGTTCAGGTTTTCAGAGGTAATACACAAGCTGATGCTGATGAGATGAAAAGACAACCTGTATCTTCAGGCCTTACCTGCTGGCTACAAGCACTGTAATAAACTCCCAAGTAGATCATGTAAGTTGTGGTCAGAGGCTGGAGAGTTTGCCAAGTTTCTGTCTGGGATATCTCCTGAAGGAATTTTTTCAGACTGGTCTCCAGGAAGGGCTGCAAGCCTGACACTTGATTCCAGGATATGGGAGGAGGAGGAACTTGTTCGCCATCTTCCGAGCTATTACTGAAACACAATTGAAGAATAATACAGGATAGCAAATATGCCTCAGAAACAACTGTCTCTTTAAACAACCATTTTTAACAGTAAGATTCCCAAAGGCACACAGTCTGGAAGCTGATACCTGACAACAGCCACTAAGGGAAAACAACATTCCCACAGACCAGGCTTAACTGATTTTGGCATCAGAGACTATGCAGAGGCTACTCACGAATGTCAAAGTGTCTTCATCTGCACTACTCCGTATTTGAGCTATGCTCTAGTTTTACTGTACATGCTACCTCAGTATCCAGCTTTAGTTAAACAAATTTCTGGCTTTTCATCAGAAAAAGTACCTGTTTCTTCAGCAAATGCTAGTGCTTTGATGTTTATCAAAACCAACGACCTCTTAATCCTGATCCATCTTGGTCTCTGCAGAGAGGTTCTTTCCTCCAAAGCTTGGAGAGGTTACTATTTTTCCCTCAAAGGGAAGACGAAAGGAGCTTCTGAGCTCCTTTCAGCAGGGCATTTGGCTAACATTGCGCTTGTGCCCCACAGCTGGAGGCAGATTTTCACTCCTGCCTCTTACCAGGTAGACAAAAAGAAGTTGATAGCCAGGTCTCCAAATCAAAGAGAGAGAAGACAGGATGCCAACTACTCAGACACACAACTGGTGACAGAGGGAGCCTACCTGCTCAGCTTGGCCTGCAGCTCCGCAGTGTAGCCTGCTGTTTGTGTCACATGTATCAGCAGGGTAACTACTGCCGTAGCTCGCTGGACAGACAACTCAGTCATACAGCTCTTCTCACTGCAAGTGCTGAGCAGCTCAGGTAGGGACTGCAGTACCCTCACCAGCACAGGGTAGAGATCCCTAGAGTATGAGTCACAGAATAGATGAGGTTGGAAAGGGTCTCTGGAGATCATCTATAGTTCAACTCCCTGCTCAAGACAGGTCAGCTAGAACAAGTTTGCCCAGCATTTGTCCAGTTGAATTCAGAGTATCTCCAAGGATGGAGAGTTCACAATCTTCCTGTGCAACCTGCTCCAGTATTTGATCACCTTCACAGGTGTAGGAAATATTTTTTACTAAGTGAAATTTCCTGTATTTCCATTTGTGTCCGTCACTTCTTGTACTTCCACTTCATACCACTGAAAGAACCTGCCTCTCCCTTCTTTGCATCCTCCCATTGCACAGAGATGGCTAACATGAGATTATGAGAACCACCTTCACCACCAAAAAACCAAAACCAGACAGCCACAGGAAAAAAGATAACAAAAAAGAATATTGTCTTTCATTTGAATAGGACCTCCTTAATACTCTGCCTCCAAGAAGATAATCTCATGGAAAAAGCTATTTTTATTTTATTCCTGATTCCCTAGTTCTCAAATTCTCAGCCAAATGATTTGCACTATCATCAGTGGTGATAATGCAAATTCAAGGAATCTTCTGCTCTTTGTCTTTCCTCCATGTTATTTACAATGCAAAATTATATACAGTTTTTACTCTTTATTAACCAATTCAGTTGATTGGGCTGGAGAACACAATGTTGCGTAGGAACAATCTCCCTTCTGACTCCCTTGGCCTCCCTTTTACTCTTCAGAGCAACTCCACAGACATCTCTGTGCTTCCAAGTCAGTGCAATTACAGGAATAAGATTCAATGCTTGAGATAGCTCACTTATCCAAGCGTAGACCCTGCTGATCATGCACAAGAACTTGTACCAAACTGAAAGCAGATGTGGCATACAGTTTGTCTGCATCACTCTGCCTCACTTAGCATGCACGCTGGTGATTGCTGCCCAGACTGCCTTCAGATCATCAGATTCAGCCCTAAGTGTGCTGCAAACTATGCGTGCTGATGTCACACAAACACAGATCATCCATGCCTTGAAGGGGAAAAAAGATGCAGCCCTAAAAAGCTGGGATGATCTCCCATAGTATAGAGGAGAAACAACAAAATACCAATCCTTAAACACAGGAGATAAAAAACCACCAGAAAAGACAATACTCAAATACCTATAAGGAACTTGGAATTTTATTGCAGGAGGCCACAGGTAAGACTTCAGGGAGATAAGACTCCCTGAAGGGAGGCAGAAACCAAGCCTGGAGACCCCTATATTAGCCTCTCTGAAGCAGGGTTTTCGTTTTCCCTGTTGTGCCTCCCACCCTCATTTCTCCAGCTTTAAACTCTACCTGTAGAGATCACAGGCTTGACCATAGGCAGCAGCCACAGCCCACAACCGGAAGGCTTCAGTGCTTAGCCTGATGGCTTCTTCCCTTGGCAGCAGCAGATCCACTGGGTCTTCAGCTATAAAGCGACTCAACCGACTTTTCATTTCAAATTTGTTAAGCTGGAAACCAAAAAAGAAAAAAACAGAGAGAAAAGAATAAACAGAAAAAGGCAAAGGGACAAGAGGTATCAGCTGCATGCATCATCACCACATTACTCTGACACACCAGAAGAGCTGCACATTTCAGTTCAGCTCATTCTCAACTCCTCTTGCCCTGCTCAAATCTGCCTTTATCTTATGTAATCTCAAGGAGCACACTTCAAAGGATCAATAATTGGCCAAAGGTTCTTATGAGAGAATTATTCCTGGAAGGGACATCTAGGTGTTACCTAATCTGTTTCTAGCACAAATCAACTACACATAAATCATTTCTGACAGAGGTTTCTCCACCCCACACACTCTTGGTTTGGATGCTCTCTGCAGCATTTAACCGATTTCAAGAAAGTACATGGTTATCCTTCTTTAAGTAGTCGTAACTAGTACTCTATCAGTCAAGATTACATGTAAAGACACATCTAATGAAAAACACTGTATACAAAAGTACTGAATTGATGCTGCTTTTGGTTTTGAGAGGTCAAATTAAATGGCTTTCAGAGGTCCTACAACCTAAATCTTTCTATGATTCTAACTTATTTCACAAAAAGGGTGCTTCCTGCCTATTACTTTTATAGGATGATAGCATTTTGATGCCTTGGAAATGTTCTGAGGCTATTTTGGTGTTGAATTAAGCATGGGCATGACTCATTTGCAGTTCTCTAGAAATAATTTTTATCCTCCCCAACAACTGGGTATTTTTGTGTAGCCATAAAGAAAAAAAAGGAGCTTCTCTCCTCCTCTCCTCCACATAAAAAAGAGCTTGTGTGTGATCTGTCTAAACAAATGAGGTAACAATGTCTTTTCCACAACACAAGGACATATTATAGATAATTACAAATTCAGATGCTTGAGACATCCTATAGGGAAATCGATGCTCACCAGCAAGAAAGCAAACAATGAATTCTGACACCACTCCTACAGAACAGAGGGCAAAGTCAAATTTACTTCCAGTGGAGGAAGATGGAAGAATTTTGTTGCTAGCTGAAATAAATTCATGCATTGATGATTTTGATTTAGTTTGTTATTATCTTCCATTCCCGTGTTCAAGTGCATGTAACAAGCCACATGAAAGTGTAACAGAACCAAAGCCCAAACAGCTTACTGTAAGCAATAAACCTTATGGATAAAAGCAAGTAGAACCCTGTAAGCAATTTTTGCATGCCTTGATACACCTAGAGTACACAAAGCCTGAAACACAGTGAAATTCAGAGATTTTCTATTATGCTACTAGCACCACTTACAGCCTTTAAATATCCCCCTATCCATTACCAGCATGCTATTCTACGTATTTTGTAGCACAGGCTGGTGTTCTGCTGCTGAGGTTAGCAATTTCCTGGATGGCAATTTATTAGATGCTGTTAACAATACTAAACCAAAAACCCTAAAAAGTGCTCACTGCACTGTAATGGGTGCTGCTCATGGTAGATGTTACGCACTTATAGCATCAGTACAATGACCTATATGAGTGAATGCAATTATCTCTGAAGTGGAAAACCTGTCCAGAAGTAGGTAAGAGGCGCTGGAAATACTGATAAATGCCTTCAGAGTTATTAAGACAAATTAATGGCAGAGAAGTCCAGCCAGGGTCATAAAACACAAGGACTGCAATTTAGTCTCAGGTTTATACAGTCCTGCCTGTCACTGGAACATGGGAGAACACACAGCATCACACACCATGTGCTCTAAACATCTGCTATTGGTCAGTATCACTGGGCTGTGCTATGTGATTTTGCATACAGCAAAAAGCTTGAGGCTGCTCTCCTACTGGTACACAGCAGAAGCATCATTATTAGGACACTGTCAATAATTCTTTCAAAACACACATGCACCATCTTCACTATGATTATCCCAGCTTCAGCTCAGTCACCTCCAGTTAATCTTCTGTCTTTACTTACACGGAACAAAGGCCTTTGCAATCAGAAAAGCTCTCCTGAGAAGCACTCACCAGCCTGGCTGTTGCATTTCGACCTCCACATGCCAACACTCTGATGAATTTCATAGCAGTGGCACAGGCAACTCCATGGAGGCTGGTGAGCAGATACCCTGGTTCCGCCACTTGGGGATCCCACTGAGTAGGGAGAAATTCCCTGACAATGGTCTCAATCAACCGAGGACAGTCAAGCAGCTGAAGAGAAACAGGAGGTACACTATAACTAAGGCAGCACAAGTAACTAAAAGTATGCAGTTATGCAGACATACAGAAGACATGCAAAACACACAAGTTTGTTTGATCTCTTTGCCATAACTTTACCTGCTTCTTTCTTCCTTTATTCACACCTTTCTCTATCATTCCCCAGCTCCTGTACAGTGGGAGATTTACCTGGCTGCATGCTTCAGAAGAGTGCCTTGCTATGTGGGTGAGGACGTGCAGTATATCTAGGACTACTGTTGGAACAGGTCGTACCACCTCCAGGATGTATCTCAGCCGGTGCTGGATCCGTGTCTTCAAAAGTCCCTGGGGGGAGAAAGGGGAGGAATGAAAAAATCCATTATGCTCTTTACAATTGCTCTCTGAACTGCAGTTGCTGGAAGACAAAAGGAGATTCAATTACATCTCCTGCAGGGTGACAGCTTTATAATTACCAGTGGGGAGTCAAAGAAATAAGTTTCTGTGGATTTGCTAGTACATAAGCAAATGAGCAAGACTAACTGAACTTCTGTTCTGAATCCAACCACTAGTGGATTTGGATACTTATGTTTTCATACTCTGGAAAACAGAAGTAATAGGGAATAAGAAAATAACCTTCCCTACAAAAGACTACTAAAATCTAATGTAGAGGAAAAGAGTTCTCATGCTCCTTGAATTATTTTGGGTAGACACCACCTCCAACACTCTGCCTCATAGTATCTGTCATGTCAGAGGAAGCAGACAGAAGCAAAGAACAGACCCAAATTCCTGGTTTGCAGCAGGAAAAGAGATGCAAAGAGATGATGTGATTTTTATTTTACATTTCATAGAGAAGAAGACCATGATCAGTGGCAATGCTGGGAAACAAGTCTTCAGCTTAAGTGACAGCATCACACACTCCTAGTTCTGAGAAAAGGCAACTCTGTAACACCGAGTTCATAGTACTGACACTTCTAAACAGCTGCAGCCAAGCGACGTTATAGTTCTAGGCCTGACTGAGTTCAGAACTAGTTTAAGTACTCCAACAGTGTGGAGTAATTAGGTTACAACAGCCAGTAACCAGGTGTGAAATGGAATTTCACAACAACTAGAAGAGTGGAGAATTTTTATCTCCTGAGATCACGCCACTTGGAACAAGTTAAAATCCATTATGCTGAACCACTGTTCACTGTTTCCAGAATCACAAATGGATCTCATGTCTTACCTACAAACCCTTTGTTAAGTTTTTTAAACAGTGTCACCTAGTAGAATACAACTGATATCATGAAACCTCTAAACAAGACCCTATGCCCAAGTACCCTCTGCCAAAGTGCCACTGGAACACAGGCTCAAGGACTTGGGTTAAGTGATGACTTAGTGACAAGTGACTAAATGAAGGTTTTAATGACTGCAGCAGGGAAGAGAGTTGCACCAGCTCCACCAACACTGAATATAAGATAACAAAGATTGCTATTTTTAAAACTCCTGTTAGGAATGTGGGATTAGGCTTAAATATGTGAGTAATTCCTTCCAAATAATGCAAATGCCTTAGAAATGCAAATATGAAGAATGAGACTGGAGAAATGTTAAGTGGCCAGTTTATGTCAAATATAAAATGAATGTTGTTGCACAAATCTGACTAGTTCTGAACTATCTAACTGTGATGATCATTTTTAAATTCACAAAAGTGCACACAGACACTTTAATAATGGTTGGAACTTTTCCACTTCTAACTCAAGTAGGTGAGCTTGAAAATCATGTCTGTATGCAGTCTTCCAGCAAGTCTTGGAAGGTCACCAGTATGCTTGTTGCCAGTTTCCCTAGAGGAAGGTAGAGATAATGATACTAAAATCACACGTCAAGTCTCAACATTTTTAGAGATCAATAAGATTACTCTCCTGGCAATATGTGACAGAAACAAAACATCCAACAGCCAGGGAAGAGTTCTAATTCTTGTTCAGAATGTTAATAATAACATACACAGGAGGATAGATGGTTCAACGACACACACAGATCCTATTTTCCTAAAAGGACTTCAGCTCTAGCTCTATGCTTACCTTTACAACATCATATCGGGCCACATCTGGATCTGGCTTGTTTTCATCTTTTAACTTTTTATCTCGAGACTTCTCTGCTCCATTTAATTCTTCATCTTCCTCCTCCTCTTCTTCCTCCTCATTGTTGGGGACAAACGGGAATGCAGCCATTCCTTGGTACCATGAGAAAGTCCAATCAAGATATTTCTGTAAGAAGAGTAAAGACACATAAACTGAAATTCTCAGAAGGAAGTCATGGAAGACATAAAAAATTCAAGGACACTTTTGATTATGGAATGCTTTGCTGATTCCCACTTAACCCCAGAAAAACAGTAACACCATAAAGGCGACTGTGAACAGGTACAAGCAGAAAGCAGTGCATTTCCACAGAAGTGATTTTAACCTATGACCCAGACACACTTGAGAAACCATGCAAAGCAATTACTGTGAGGTGAATTAAATTCATTACACAGGTTAACAGAAATGCAGCTTAACTGGAAATCGTTTGAGATACAAATAAACAAACCAACCACCAAGGCTCTAGAAGTTAAATTGGAATTTGGCATTTATTGGCTCTGTTCCCATTGCTGGACCTGTGTGGAACTCAGGTTAGAAATAACACAGAATGGTAATGGAAAAACTGCTATGTTAGAATAAAAGAGTACCTGGTGTATTTGTTCATGTTTGTTTGAACACCCTTCAGCTTCAGCAGATTAAACAAAAATCCCTTCTTTTTTCACAGCTAATGACAGTGTCAGATACTCTCAAGATCTCGGGCCATGCTGCAATATGTGAGCTTTCAACTCTTCAGAGATTGCTCCCATAACAGACCTACTTCCCTCAAAGTGTTTTAAAACATAAAGGATGGTCAAACTGAAAGTTTGCACCACTCAGAGCTGCTTTAGATTTCCACTTCCTGAACAGGAAATTAGAAGTAACTACCAATTAGTCAGAAAATACATGAGAGCCTTTGACTAAACCCTGAGCTGGTTTGAAACATTTCAAATGCGAGTGCCAAGGAAGCAGAAGGCATTATTAAGGATTACAAAAGAGTAATAAAAAGGCAATATAAAACCAAGTTGGTAGGTGAGTGAATGACATGGTCAGAAGAGGCCTGATTTCAGAGGATAAAACTGTGGGTCCATCTGGAATAGAGTTTGGGACTGTAGCCTTCCTTCCACTAAAAGAAGGAAAAGCACAAGACAGAGTACCTGAGTCTTCGAAGTAAACAGAGAGAAAGGTGCTTCCTTCCCATAGCCATTTATGAATAAACAATACCTTCAGGCAGCATCATTTTTACGTGTGTTCTACTTCTGTGTTTATAGTGGGGATAAATGGTGTTTGTTTCACAATCTTGGAGCAAAATGCCAGACCTCCAGCCCTGTCCCTTCCTCACAGACCTTTTGAAACTCAGCAGTACAAAGACACAAAACAGAAACAAGGCACAAAGAAGGACTTCCTGAATGAGAAAATATACAGACACAGCACTCAGTGCTGCTTCTAGCATCAAGAGAGTCAGCAATCCCTGCTTATAAAAGACATCACACCACAAGCTCTGATCTGAGAATCACGAGCACTACAGACAGTTATAAACCAGAATAATATCAGAAGAAACAAAAGCACATCAAGAAGCTGATTCATAGCACTTACAATGGGTGGGCAGGACTTCTACTAGAAGCAGAACACTGTTACTCATAGCTTAGAAAAGGAGCAAAATGTGGAGAAAGCCACCTAGTCCTTCGTTTTAATTGCCTCCCCACTAGGAATACCTCTAAAGGCCCAGCAGAAGTTGCTGGCAGATCTTGAGATCTACCCACTTTTCTCTATTACCAGCCTCTTTGCAGTCAGACATAATAGCAGTTCTCATAAAAGGAACCTCAAACACAGCCTAGAGAATACTTCGTCTATAATGGACCGCTTCTGCCCATCCAGGAAAACATCTTAATCTTGCTGTTCAGGGCTCTCTAGTATCTCTGAACACCCAAAAGAAGTTTCAATCTTTTAACAGGTAAAAAAAGCATCAAGAAAATACACACATAAGAAGGCAAAATTAAGTATTTATTAGTATATGAAAAGAACATAAGGACAGCAGAAAATGGACAATGAGAGAAAACAAAGACAGTATCATTCTGAGGCTTAAGGGGAAGCAGGGAGAATATTTAATCTGCTCAGAAGCAGAAAAACTACAAAACCAGAAGCCAACAAAAGAGACCATATTAAAAAAAATAAACTGTACACATACATTAGTAGTAGCCTGATCAGATTGTAAAGATGTAAAAAGGAATAGAACCCCAGCAACCTGCACTGGATTTATCATGGAGCAGAGCTAATTCAAACAGGACAAAAAGACATCCTAAGAATCACTCAAACTAGGATAACACACTGCCTTGTCTGTCCCAATGCACAGCAATTCTATTGACTATTAAGCTAGCCCATCCAGCAAGCCTTTGTTTAAGCCACTTACCATGTCTTCTCATGCTGATTCCTGTAAACAGTTCAGCATGAAATCAAACCCAGGCAGTCAGTAATTGTCTCACCTCATCATCAAGTGACACCAGCAGAGCCCGGAGAGCACCAACAGCTGCTGCCATGACATTATCCACTGCATCATCCAGCGAGAAGCGCAGCAAGAACAGAAACCCAGCATCAAGCAGCAGACGCAGAATGCTGCCCTTCAAGGAGGAAATAAACTCTCCAGCCCTGGCCTGAAATACATATCACACAGTCAGTCTTAAAGCTGTCTCATTCTACATGCTTGCCTCTTCCCATTTCTACTGTAAAGCAGCTAAACTAAGCATCAGGGGTTTTCCCTTATTTTCTCTTCCTTGCATTCCACAAAAGCATCTAACACCATTTTTTTTAATGCAAAAACCTTTCTTTCTAAAGCCTGGAAGCATCTCCTGACTTCAGCTTGTTCTGCCCATCATTCTTCTTAAAACCATCCTGCTTCTTCTCTGTCTCCACTGCTATTAGAGGGCAGGTTGGCACTTCCTCTAAGAGTCAGGCAGAAATGGGCACAGAAGCAAATATTCATTCTGCTTTGTGCTATTGGCACATCACTCTGAGTAGGTTGGTTCATATGAGAAAAGCATACTATGAAGCTGGCTCAGACAACAGGAGTCAAAGGGTCACTGGCCTCATTTGGAGCTCTGCTCAGGTGTCTCTATACAACTGTCCAGGTTCCCTGCTAAGCTATTTCTCAGGCAAGCTGTGTAAGTTCTCA
>JBAFWW010015187.1:0-21879 GCA_036873685.1 Agapornis canus
CAGACTGGTTTGGGTTGGAAGGGACCTTAAAGCTCATCCAGTTCCAACCCCCTGCTGTGGGCAGAGACACCTTCCACTAGACCAGGTTGCTCCAAGCCTTGTCCAACCTGGTCTTGAACACTGCCAGGGATGGGGCAGCCACACCACAGCAGCTGTGGGTCCACTGCTGACTGTGCTTGGAACCAGGAGTCCAGCTCCTCAGCCTTGCTGATGCTTTGCAGCTCAGCCAGCTGCTGCAGGAGATCCTCCATCTGGGCACATCATCTGCAGGAAGGTCTCCCTGCCCCAGGAGAAAGTTATAGACACCTACTGCAGCCTCTTCCTTCAGCAGCTCTGAGTGGAAGCATCATCCACCACCAGTGCTGACACATCTGATGTAGCTACGGCCTTTACTTTTTGATGAGTGCTCACCACTGTTTGCTTCAGTGAGTGCCCCAATACTTGTACAAGGAAGACCCAGAGTTAAGATGTGCTCCTATATCACTGGTAAGAGCACACTACACACTAGCTTTAGCACTATTAAAAGAAGCATGTTTATGTAAGAACATACCATTCACGCCAAATAGCCTGAACTATACATGGCAGAAACAGACCAAAGAAGAATTTTTCACTGTTTTTCTTATTGACTATAATCCTGCCAGTATTCCACGGCATCTGTCACTTATTTGGTTCCAACCGCATCAAGTAGCATTGTAAGGATCCTCTGGAAGGTACATGACAAGATTACAGAATGCAGAATTCTTAAATAAGAACAATATAGCTTGGTATCCCCTTAAACAAAGCTCTAAATGCATGACTTGCTTAAAGTCTTCTAAAAACCTAAAGGCTTGTTAATTGCTTTAAGTGATTGCAGACAGACTGTATTTCAAATAAACTCTGAACCCACAGAATACCTTAAGCTGTTTAGGATCTATCAGCTCTTCCAGTGGCTTAGACAATTTAAGATGTTAGGAGCCTGTGGGGAAGAGCAAAGGGCTTAAGCATCCTAAGGCCTTAAAGATCTTAAACTGCTACAAGTCTGGAGAGCGAAAGTCACTCTTTAGTCGTCTTTGAACTTCCATTAGCATTTTAGTAGGAGCTCGCATTTACGTTGATTCAAAAGCAACTTCCAAGTAGGCTTGTTTTGTAGATTTTATGCCAACAAACTAAACAAGGGAAATGCATTTAGAACGGGAGGAATCAACTTCAAAACAAATGTTTAAAATTAGCAAGCATAACAAATGCTTTCTTTTTTTTTTTTAATAGAACATTGTGATGTGCACATGCAAAGCTGCCAAGCTCCAGGACCAAGATCTTGGCTTGGTCTAATCTCAATGAGATCCACAGGGCAAGCCAAGTTTTATATTTTCAATCTTTAGCAGCTTTGATATTAGCCAACTAAAGAGTGATCTGCTTGGCACACAGGGGAAACCTGCTCTGAAAGAGAACAAAATAAAAAGCAAAACAAGAAGAAAGGACAAAAGTTGACAAAACCCCCAAATCCACAATTATTATTCCAATTACAGTTTGTAGACATTGAGCTGAGACAATTCACAGAAGCAGGCAGATAGAGGGTTTAAAAAAGGGAAAGAAAATGAAGAAAATAATGGCTATTTGCTAGCTGGCTTCAATACAAGGAAAACAGGCATAAGGGACAAGAAATGAAACCCCACAAACAAAGTGGATCAAAGACCAGAAAATTAAAGATGATCTTATTGGAAAGCCAAGGGAGTAAACTGAAGAAGGAAGGTCTAGTATAGACCTGCTGAGGAAAGAGAGGTTTTAAGAGAGCAGGAGGGACTGGTGCTGCCAAGGAGGGGAAAGACAATCTAAAAATAAACATGAGGAAAATGGTCCTAGGATTAAAAAGGTCTGTTCATCAGTGAGGCTCAGGGCAAAAATCAATGGAGACTCAAAGCGGATGAGAGGCTGAATTTTCCCTCAGAAGTCTCAACTTAAAAAATAACCAAGGGTACTTATGCAATTAGGGAATAAGAAAGGAAGCCCGGCAGAGCAGCTAGTTGTACTCATTAAGAATATTATAGACATAAAAGAAGAAGAAGAAAATAAGTTAATTTTTGAGCTATTCACACCTGATTTTTAATTACAATAAACCCAGGAAGCCACAAAAGGCCAAAAAAGCCACCTTAGCAGCATTCTTTGAAAAGAAAGCCATCCTTAAATTGACAATTACTTTCTCCTAAGCCTAGCTTTTATCCTTAAAGACAGTGAAATAACAAAGAGAAAAAAGAAGAGATATGAAACAATGAAAGAGTGAGCTACATGCAGTAGGCAGTAAGATAAATGATAGCATGAAATTTAATTGCTTTTGTAGATAGAATTAGAAAAAAGGGAAGGAAGAAAAGGCGGCAGGTGTGATGTGAATAGATTTAAGTGAAGCATTTGGTAACCATTCTTGTACATGGCCATGCTCTTACCCAGTCCATGAACCAGTAAGGAGCTGCAGAAGCCTGGTGACACAGTACACAAAGTGGTAAGTAGTGGGCAAAGTTTCTTTAACACAGAGATCTGTGACAAGTTTCCCTTCTCATGGTGGAAAATAAATGTCACTAACTAGTCAGTGCTTCAGCACATCCTGAAGAATTGGGTGAGGGAGATGAACTTGCTAACAACTGAAGACTTAAAGCAGCTCTCAAAATTCATCCCTAGGATTCACAGACATATTAAGTGGAATTTTATGAAGGCATCTTTCACCTAATGCCATCATTCACCCTGGATGTCAGATTCACATAGAGAAACAGAAATACAAATGGAATAAAAACCAGTATCAGAATGGAAATACTATTCCAAGCCTCTATATTACCATTCTACTTCTGCATCTGCAATGACTGAGCCTTTTGGCACTTTGGATACCTGGGCGTTCCTGCACAAGTTGGAAATAATTTATTTCAGTTTTTCCTTAAGTGCACAAATAACAAAATCCAAATATAAACTTTCAGGATGCATCTTTAGTGTAGAATTGGCCACCTTCCCCTTTTTCAGTCCATTTATCAATGAAAATCATCTTTTCCTCTCATTTAGAAAATTCGATGTATCCTGTGGCTAAAAGTCCAGGGCATACATTCATTTACACAGCCCATGGTCAAAGGCCACTGTGCAGATGCTGCCTTTCAAAAGGCCATTTGCAGGAAGGACCCAGACATTACCAGGCTCTTCAGCCCCCCCCACTTAACAGTTGTAAGAACATTTCCTCTGCAGGGCTGCTAATATCCCTGGGTTACACATGAAGGAAGACAGCTCCTCCTTCTGTCTCGTTGTTTACTTCATCCTCCAGAAGCTATTCTTAAAAGACAAACAATGCACCAGAGCTTGTGCTGCTGGGGGGCATCATTGCTAGAGGCTGAAGAGCCTAATGGAGCCAGCCAGCAGAGACAGCTGGATAGATTACCATCTCTTTACTGACATGGATAACTAGATACAGACATATTGTCCCCATTACTAGATGAGAGGATATGCAGTTCTCAAGGGGAGGCAAAAAAAAGAGGATTGGTATGGACAAACAATTGCAATGATCTGCTGGAATAGGAAATTACTGCAAAGAGAATTACATAGGATAAAAAGAGGAATTTATTGTGAAGGAATAGGAATTTAGGAATAGGTATAGAAATTTATCGTGAAGAGACTTTTCCCAGAATAATTTCACATTAGAGGCAGATCTCATCACAAAAAATTAAAATATGCACACTGCATAGCACTGAATCAGTTTGAGACTCTCCACACCTACTTCCCAATGAGAGAATTCCAAGGGATGCTGCCTCTGAACCAGATGCTCAGGGAGTATTTTAATTCCATTACCAGAAGCTCAGCCTGCTAAAGAAATCCCTCCTCTCCTGTGGATGCCTGCGTTAGACAGCTAGCCCTAGATAAGGTGTTTTCAGTGCTTGGTTTCAAATGCTTTTTCAGAACACAGAAGTTTTTGGATTAGTATTTTCAGAAGCACATGAGCACTTCCAGAATGTGCTCCTCACGGGGTGGGTATGAGGTGCATATGAGGCGATTCTACTGTATAAGACACTGTGAATTTCAATCCATGCGTCTATATCCAAAGAGTCAGGAACTGAATTAAACCTTGAACTATCTAGAGCCAAGAAAGATGCACAGAACCTCAGCGAGCATTGGAACTGGTCACAGTTACAGACAATGTTGGGCAGCATGTCATGGGGTGGGCCATGTTGTGGGTGGGTAGCCATGGGGAGGCTAAAAAAGCACTAGTAGGACACAGAAAAGTCAGTGTGCTGCAGGATAGCACAGGAGTGGGAGGAATTCACAGTGCTCTGTACCATCTCTCATGACAGGCCTCCAAACCACAGTGAATAGCAGATGGTAGTTCACTTTGTTTGACAAGTAGAGCACACTACTTCAAGTGATGTGTCTAAAGAGATTCCTTTAGGATCTCCCAGTAAACATTACTGTCAGGAATTTAGCTCAATGGTGCCCACCCTTTAAAACATGGCAGCCTCTGAGCCTTTCAATACCACACTTCTGGACTGAACACAAACTCATTGAAACTCATCCAAAAAGGCCAGACTATCATGTGTTAATGTGAATCCATGTGCAAGCTTTGAGAGAGCAGGCTCATGATCTAATACATATGCAAGTCTATCAGTTGGCAACCATCTGTACACTGAATCATTACAACAGTGAACTACAGGACCCTCAAAAAGGAACAGGCTGTCACAACCTCATACAGTCTGCAATCTGTTTCCAATCCACATAGGAGGACCAAACCTCTCATCAACAGGAATCTTAGACCTGAGTACCCTTGCTCCAGCCTAGCATCATTACAACTGGTCATAAAGCAACAAGACAAGCATGAGGCACCCCCTGAAGACACTTACACTGCCTGTGATCTACTGAATTCCATTCATTACCCTGTGAATATTCAGGATTTACAGATGTCTTCCTCTGAATCTGTTTCCTGCACTTTGTGCTCTGTCCCCAGTGGTCACTTCCATGAACATTCTCCTGATGGCTCCCTATCCTACATGGTGGCTGATGACTTTTTCAAACAAAAATGAACAATCAAACTTATGGAAAGTAAATTGCTTGTCCTGTTGGGTCTCTTGCAGAGCAAGTTGCTTCCAAAAGCTGGGTTCCTGTCCCACAGGAACCCAGCCCCCTGGGTTCTTTCACACAGACTGTTCTTCAAAAGGGCAGGAATTCAGCAGGAAAAATAGGCAAAATGTTAAACAGGCCATAGAGACCTGCTCTCAGATGAACAGTTTATTATTTGCAAGCAAGCGAAACCAGCAGCTAAATAAGCAAAAGACAAGAACATACATAGGACAGGCAGACACTGCAGGACATGTGTTCAACCACTTTTGCTGTTCATTATGCTTACTTGAAATAGTATTTATTCACAGACATTAGGATCTCTGAGTTTTTCAATACAAGTCTGTATCTAATACTGCATATTCAAACATATGAATAAACAAGTTGGTTAGTCTCTGAGTGTTTGAGAAAGGAGAAACTTTCCTGATGTTACATTACAAGCTTCTTCCAATTTAATCACACAAATAGCACAATTTAGTTAAGTCAGGAGTCATCCCAAAATCTAAGGAAGCCTAAGGACTCCTTTACTCACCACAATACACCCCGCTGGGGTTCTATCTTTTGCTAATATTTATTCTATCCTCATAGCTACTGTACTGGCTTATGAATGCCAGTCTCTTATAAGCTTCTTTCAGGCCCATTAGGTGCATTTCCAAGTGTGGATGAGCACTGCTGTCACCACCTCACTTCCCTACAGTACAACATCTCTTAGAGCCAACTTGTCAACACCTGTTTAGACATGGATCTTGGGTTTAAAATACTGAGAACTGCCTCACAGCTCAGCAGTCCAGTTCCACCCCCAGTCACAAGTATTCAAGTCATACACTTGTCTCCCTGCAACCCAGCCAAGCTGCATCTCCAAACAGCTAAGCCTTTTGCACCCACCCAACCACTGTAAGGCTACTGTAGAAATCAGCTGGTTAGTACCTTCCTCTGGTTTGCAGATATAGTCAGTTTATGCTTCTCTGTTCTCTAATAAAAAGTATATATGTTTAGATAGTTCTCTTTTCCTGTCTTTTCAGCCCTGCTAAACACCCCAAGCTGCAGGTTTTCTTAGCTAAAATGCTCCACTGACCCTACTAGCAGCTACTTTTCCTCACTGTACCAGTTCAAAATCAGTTCTGAATACAGATATGCAAATGCTAAACTGTTCCAGCTTATGTACATAATGTTTTCTACAGTGATACTAACATTTTGCTATCTCTGCTGTTAAGCATCCTGTGTCTCATCCTAGTACTAATCTTTTTGTTTTTATAGCCTCATATATTGATGGCTTAATCACCTACAATCAACTAAAACCTCGGGTCTTTCTCCTCCTCTGTCATTTTAACTACTCAGCTCAGTGTTATTAGTCACTAAGTGCACTTTGTACTAATAAGTTCTTACTTCCATAGCTCCAGTCACTTTCAAGGCAACACAATTCTTGTGCAGTACTCTGATCCTTCTCCACAACGACAAGGCTTAATGTCACATCCTCTGCAAATTTATTCGGTACACCCTTTCAAGGTATTAGTGTAAATAGTATTAATAACCAACCTCTGAACAGGTTCTTAAGGAAGTCCATTAATGACGTCTTTTGTGACAGAGTCCAGCTCTCAGTTGTGTTGTACTCTTTCCTTTAGCCAGGCCTTTACCTGTTCTCTACCAGATCTTATTCTAATCCTAATTCTTTATAAATTAACTAGATTTACTGTAGTTCCGACATGGGGATTACTTATTAAAACACAGAGGTATTAGACCTGGAGAAAGTCCTCAGTTGACCCTTTAATTATAAAAAACACATTTAATTCTCAAATACCAACCTGCTATAGTCCACCTTAGCCAAATCACAATGCATTTGATTTCACTTTTCATGGGTTTAATTTTTCTTTCCTTCAAAATATACCAAATAAATCTCTGTACCAAGTTCACATCATAGATTGCCAACATAACCTGACCTTCCCCATTTCCATCTGCAATGACAGCTGTCATCAGGGCTACCACAACTTATCAATACAGCCCAAACCAGTTGATTTTAATTACCGTTTCTTTACAACTCTGGAAGGACTATTTGCACAGCTCATTATGAGCCCATGGAGTAAGTTATGATGTTTTTTGGTCAGCTTGTGCTTGCAGACTACTCATCTCATTTTCCCTAAGCACATGCTTTTCAAATCCTGTATTTGAGGCACAGCTGGTATTTCAACCTGTTTATGTGATCCCTGTAGTACTTGGTTTCAAATGCCTCTAGTGTACATGGGAATAAAGACCCAGGGAATTATAACCCCCTCCATTGTTTGCTACTGACCCCCATTTTCTTTGACAAAATAGAACAGTGAGGGTGCTTTCAGCAGTACAGTGTCTTCTTGATTCCTGTTCTTTGCCAGCCTAGCCCCCATACAGTACTCTATCAATTGTTGAATCCTTTATTTAGTATTTCTCTTCCTCTGCATTGCTGTGTATGGAAGCTACACCAATGTTTTTCATCTTTCTCCCTCATTTCTCAAGTTAAAATCAACAAATATGCCAACCTCAAACCAAGTCTGTTAAGCCAATCGCTACTGGGGTGGCATCTGTATGTCAGGATTTTTCCCTTCTCTGAGGATCTTCCAAGTAGATATGTGGCAGACATCACAGCCAGAAGCCACTTCTACTCCGATGCAGCCTCACTCACTCGCGTTCTGATGTTAGAACCTCGATACAAATTATTCAGCTTGGTGAGTATCTACACCTTCATACAGAGGTTTGCAAGTCATCCTGGCTGTTGTTGGTTAAGAACAAAACATGAGGTATCCTGCTCCAAAAAGTCCATTAGCACATATGAGGTCTACACCAGAAGCACTAGTCACTTCAAACCATCAGCAGGAAACCTATTGAAGAATGTCTGTCAAACCATCAAGAAATCTCCCTCCTCTGCAGCCACCTTGTTTCACTTTCATATACAAAAAGTTTGGTTTTGCTGGAATGATTGCCTGATTGTTGCTGGAAGATAGAAGAGTGCCATTGCAAGATGGTGTGCTAAGAAGGTTCCACAGAGATGCTGAAGAAGGACTGACACTGCTTCTATAACATACCACAAAAGTGCACCTGTTGTTGTCTTTAATTAGCGAGGTGCCACATAGAGACATGTCACTTAGCTTAGGGTTACTGGGAGCACCAGAATGGATAACTCATGTAGGTGTGGCAAGCCACAACAGTCAGATCTAGCTCAACTCTGCAGCATTCAAAGTATCCATCCTCAGGGAGATTTCATTTCCCTTGGGTCTCATCCAAGTTCATCTCGTGGGCTATAATTCATAGACTAAATCTTACCACTTTGCTATACTGACAAAAACTTAGAATAACTTTGGAGTTGGTGAAGAGAGCCATTATTCCTGAATAATTCTGCTTAGAAAGTACATCAACTGTTCTTGAAGAAAGCCACTTATCCTGGAAGAGTGATTATAGCTTATTCCATAATAATATCTTGTAGAACTTCATGTATAAATAAGGCCTTGATGAAAGATTATGTTCAAGAGAACAAGAAGGCTGTTTGAAGAGCACTGGCATTTTGTATGACTGAAATTGGTTCAATCTGAATTGCAACCACAGATTTCACTAGAAGGCTGTACTGAATTAGCCACTATTACAATTGTATATATTCATTCTGATTTAAGAAAGTGGCTCTACACTGCCCATATAAGCCTTCTCAAGCAACACATGCCTGATCTCAGCACAACAGATGGAGTTCACATGCATGTGGTAAGACCCCCTGCAGTGCTGCAAGGTTTTAGCTGCTAGCTTTTAAGTTACAAAGAACTTCAACAAGTGAAACATAACCCAAAAAGAGTATCAAGGTAAATAACTGAAGCAGAGAAAACCCTGAAGTGTTCTTGCAACATGAAAGAAACTCTGCTCCAAAACAAGCATCTGCACAACACAACGGAGAAAAGGCTCTCAACAAAGTATGGCGCAGACTCCCCAAGAACACTGCTTAGTCATCATCTGTGCCACACTACATCTAAATGAGCTTGTGCTTAATTGCAAGTTTGCAAAGGGTCAGTTACACCTTTCATGGTGCTGCACAAATAAGAAGACAGCTCAAGTCTACATGTCACACCGTTGCACTTTTAAGTGAGAACCAAAACAATTCACTGGCTTGCTCATAATCATGACAAAAATCTTTGCAGTTCATACAATCTCATGCTTGAATACTGTTAACAAGCATTCGATAACTCTAGGTCAGCAGCTTTCAACCACGTTGGTGGACTCCAAGTGGTCCATGAAAGCTGAGCAAAGTAAGTGTATAACTAACTGCTCAAATTTGCTGTTCCCATTGGAAACTTTTAGAAGTCCAAAAATTCAGAAACTGAGACACATTTAAAGCAAAGGATCCAGAGCTAGGAACACGTGGGAAATAAAATGAGCTGAAGAGATGCACTTCAAAGAGCCCCAGAAGTTCATAATCAACAAACCAAACATTGATGGTAAGAGATTCTGGTAAACACTACGGCAGTCCAAAAAGTCCATTAGGAGTTGGGGTTTTTGGGTCCATCAAGTGAAATGTCTCAGGCAGTTAAATGCCATCTTACCTCTGCTGCCCTAAGAACAGAACAGCCAAAGCAGTTGCATCTCCATGTAAAGCACTTACTCTGGTCGGCAAATCACCAGGTCGCCTTTGTTGGTGCCATATGCCAATCCCAGGCCTGGCTCAGGCAGCCAGCGAGCAGAGTTGATGCTGACATGTCTTCTCTGGTCAGCAGGCATCGGGTACAGAACGTTGAAAACTCTCTGAAACAATAACAGGAGATTACTTGAGAGGACAATACAAGACAGGAGAGCCAAGGAGGCTTAAGCAAATGTTCAATCTTCCTGCAGCAGCACAACTAGCCAAGAAGACCACAACACTTTAGAGGATGTTGCAAGAAACCATGAATCCAGGAGTGAGAGTAAGCTAGAAACACACATACATGTGCATTTAATAGACTAAATGCTTAATAGACTGACTGGCACACAGCTGTGGAGTAGAAGAAATTCTTCACCCAGGAGAATCTGCATGTCACTCAGTGGGCTGCAGAGTCCTATTCAAACTAATAAAACGAAGTGATGGGGACAAGTGGTATCGTCATTAGAAAGCAGGCAGGACAGCTGGGGATTTTCTGGTCTTCACCTTTCATCTCAACTCATTAGCGTGGAACAGGAATCTAGCAAGTACACAAGGGCTTTCAGCATCAAAGGTTTATTGCTTCTAAGCCAAGCTTTATACAAAAATAATACACAGTTCCCTCCTTTTTTTTTAGCATTTAAGCAGCTCCTGACAATGTTTCAGAGTTTGGCCAACCACACACCAACAGTGCATGGAAGAAAATCAAAACTCCTCAGTTAAGGTCTCCTTCCAATACCATTCATTTTACCTGCAGTAAGGTAAGATGCTGAAGAGCTGCTAAGACTGCAGGTAGTTAGCATAACTGCAAGCTGCAGTAATGAAGCTGAATGAAAACCCTGTGCACACAAAGGACCAAGAGCAAACTCGGCTCTCGGGTCTGCACTAGCTTGGTTTCTGAAGTGTATGAATGTGGCACATGATATCCACATGGATACTGTCCTTCTCCAAGAAGCTAATGCCTTTTGTATAGCACAATGCTTTCCTGCACCCTGACATCCAGCAACAAGAACTTGGTATACTGACAACACCGTTTAGCTAGAAAATGTTACACATGTAGATCATGAAAACAAAGCTATAGGAAGTGGGAAGTGAGGTAGTGAATAAGTTTGGCTACCAGGAACAGGGACAAGCTGTGTCAGTGGACTGGGCCATCAGAACATGTTCCCATCATGGCTTCAGAAGGGCAGGACTGAGGACTGCATTTACAAGTCCAAATCGTTAATAGAATTTCTGCAGAAATGGATGTAGGGTTTAATCCTGTAACCACTGCAGGTAACACAGACTTTAAATTGACAGTTTCAATGGGATAAGTCCCAGGTTAAAGATGTGTTTTACATTAGCTTTTAATGGTGAGCAACCATCTATCCATCACAAAACATGTCTTCCAGACTCCCCAGAAAAGAGGATGGTGCTGGACCAGGAAGCAGAGAATGGAATGAGGATGTGCTGGAACAACAGGATAAAGGTAGATGGGAATGCAGGTCAACCACTTCTTCACTACTGAGGTGGCCTGAAGTAATAATTACAATTCTTGTGGGTGGAACTCATCAGCTACCATAACAAACTGGGACTGTTCTTCCTCTGTAGTCCTACTGCCCACCCCACACCTTATGTCTGACAACTTAACCTGAAGTCTGAGTTAGAAACCACTCAGCTGTATGTCCTCCAAAAGCTAGTACCCAGAACCTTCACCTTGACCATCATACTGCAAAGTGAATCAGAGAAAAACAATAGCTACATTATGTCCTGTCATCAGTAATACAATTTAACCTCTCCTCTGAGGAAGCCACCATATTAAAGGACATAAAGGATTTCTCTGTATGACAGAAGCTAATCACTCTTCACCCTGGCTATCACTCAGCAGTCAGTCTATTCAGACAAGCTTGTGTTTGGATGGAAAGAACATGTCCTTACAGATTTATCTACATCTTACCCATCTCTACCATGGAAGAAAAAGAACTGGGGAAAAAAAGGATGAGATGTATGATGTTAACACCTGTTACCATGGAGATTATGGTGCACTGTGATGGGAAGACTGGATTTTGAGGAGGAGGAGGAAGGAGAAAAGGAGGGGTCTGCCAGAGCTGGAAGCATAAATTCTTAAAACAAGCACTCCAAAACTCTCAAGAACTGCAAGGGTTTTCTATCACATCCCTCTTCAGCAAGTCAGAAATGGCTCCCCTCCTTCTGAAAATGGCATTACAAGGTATTACAGCTTAAGAAGCTGCCTTCCTGGGCTAGCCACAAGCTCTCCTCCACAGGGGAGTTTGCAGAGCGGCTGTCCCACATGTTCCCCAACCAGCCATGCCAAGGGGGGAGACCTGCCCACTACAGCTGAGTAAACAGCTCCCCATGGAAAGTGCTGCCAAGGACGCAGGTCTGGTTCTGACAACCTGCAAGCATGTTGGCTGAGGGCAGAATCCCAAAGGCAAGATGGCTTAACATTTCTGCCTAATAGTTGCTTCATCACTCCACTCCATTCACTTCCAAACAGCTTGTCGCTGAAGAGTTCCCCTCCCCTGCTGCTTCCCACTCCCACGCTAATGGGACAACTCCATGCAGTGTTAAGGGTGATGACATCCGTGCATGTGGTAATTAGTACATAAAAAGAGAAAGCAGCTGTACTGGCATAATCACCACTCGCAGCAGTAACCAGGACCCAGCTAATCAATCTGATGCAGTCATACAGACTGGCTCTGGCAATTGCATCCATTAGCAAGACCCCCTACTTTATCCACAGATTAAAGTTCCTTCAACATCGGCAGGTCTCTCTCTTCAAAGAGGGTCAGAAGCCTGCCAGGAAGCATTATTCTCCATAGATCACAGCTAATTCCTCTTAGATTTTTTTTTTCTTGTCTTTTTGTTTCCATTGCTAAATCTTCTTAAAAGTCACTGAGTTATTTCAACCAAAGAAGCCAGCCTGAGACACACCACAGAGTGACCACAACTCTTTGCCAGTGGGATTGTCTGTGTTTTCTAGTTCTAAGCTTCTAGCTATACTCCTCAACTTATTACAGGAATCCTACACTAACATGATTCTCCAGCTTCTAGGTCAAGAGATTGCTGCCAACCCTCAGACACTCTTAATACTAGCACCTGGTAATCTACCAGTTCCCTTTCACTGGGCCTCATCCCTATTTGCAGGCTATGTGTTACAGCCATACTGATGGCCAGGGGTTCAAGAACCACTGTTGTGTAAGTCCACTAACCTTTAAGACACTCACCACACTGCACTACAGCCTCCGAAGAGGATATTTTAATAGGGTGGTATTTTCATTTAGGAGAGATATTGTATTGCACCATACTTTATCAGCCCATAACCACTGCCAGTAGCCACAGCAAGCTTCGAGGCTCTTCACCATAACCAATGTCAAACTTGCTCTTAGCACCACTACAATACTGATTAATACACAGCTACACCATTAGATGTGGCAAGTCAGCATTTCGTGAAGTTGGCAGTTGTGTTTGTTTACAGATGCTGTGTTGAAATAGAGGTTTGAATGGTATCTTTCTCTAACTATAAACACTGTGAAGTCTGAGGAGTGGGAGCTTCTGAACTTCCCTGTGGAAGCTGAAGCCCAAACAGGCAATGTAAGTACAGCAAGCTGTTCTTTTCTTTCTTGGCAACAACAAACATTTAAATGTCATTTGTGAAGGCAAGAAAGGTCCTACCCCTTCCCTTTAGGGGATCCAGCCTGGATTACATGGAACAGTTGCTTGACTTGTGCAATATGTTTGTAGAAAAACCTATCTCTGGTGATCTCCCCATGCTACACACACACTTTGTCATTTCAGGGACTCCATCTCTCCTGTGAATTAGGGAATGTCAGCAAGATTAAAAGGTCTTCTACAAATACTGGAACTGTCTAGGTAGTCAAGGTTCCACACAAAAGGCACACTATTCACTAAAGAAATGGCTGGTTGCTTCCATTCAACATCCCTAAAATCATGACGTGTATGGGGAGGTTACATTGAGTAATTAATCTCTGCACTTCTCTGTTTTCAAGGAGTGCAACAGTAGCAACTACTTAACTCTTTAGTGTACCTTTTCCATCCTCCCTGAGAAGGAGTGGGCAGTTGCATCTTCTCCTAAACTCCCTAAAGCTCATTTCATCACTTCACAGACACTTCTTCAATGTTGAATTCAGCAGGGGAGAAGATGGCTCAGAGAAAGCAGGGCTGTAAGGCATGTCACGTGCAAAGGCCACCTCGAGTCTGCTGCTGCTGCTCCCCCCTCAGCTTGTCAGTGCTGGCACATCAGTAGTGTAGCACTTGTCAGAGCCACCACTTAGGTATTAAACTTAGGTATTTATAATTACTTACAGCAGAGAGCCAAGGATAGGCTGCATCACAATCAACAGCCTCAAGGAATCTTTCCCGATGATCTCTTTCTCACCATCAAGCTGCTGTACTTATGTGGGAAGAAGGGGACCCAGGGTACAACACTCAAGCACAGAGTTCAATTTGTACTTGCCCTGTAAGGGTAAGAAAACTTTCTGCTAAAAGCCTCTGCTCTGCAAGCCCTAATTATTGACCTAGTGTTCCCCTCTTCCCCTCCCGCTCCATCCCAGGGAAGCTGCTGCTATTTAATAAAGCTCTTCAACTTCCACCTTTCCCCTCCATTTCTGGGGTGTGCCAACACTAAAAAGCTGGAGAGAGCAATCGTCAGGATCCTGTCAGTCATCAAAGGAGCAGCAGGCTGCCCCTAGCCTCTGCTACTGCTGCCAGTTGGCAATGGCACTGCACTGGTCAGGACAGCATCATGCTCGGCCAAAGCAGAGGCACTGCATCCTCTGCCCAACTGTCTCTTTGCTCAAGGCCTTCCCACCACTAAGGAGAGCAATGAAAACAGGGGAGTGCTGAACACTGCTTGTTTGGCAGAGTGGGACCTTTCTTCTCTCTGGCACACAGGAAAGAGAAAACATGTTTTGAAGCTGGAAGAGAAGAGAATGTTGGCACAAGCGGGTAGGGAAACTCAGCAGGAATACTTGCTTGTTATCTTTTTAAATTCAATAGAGACATTTCTGCTCTTGACTAGATGCATCGCCTTTCAAGATGCCAATACATTACAAGCAATTACTTCTGCTTAGGCCAAGCAGTAAGTTGGACTATTAGATCAGCCTTGATAAAGACTGCATGGGAATGGGGTGCAGATATTCTCTCATTTACATGGGGAAAGCTTGTCATCCATGAAGCTCCATCCTGACAGGTAAAGGAAGAGGAAAACCTGAAGCACATAAGGTGGGTTTATCATGCACCAGCCTAAAAAATAATTATTCATTTTGCAACAGAATCAACACAGCCACCAGAGTCTGACTGACTACGAAAACGTGCAGGAAGAGAAATATCTAATGTGCTAAAACCATCAGAAACCTCTTACTGTGAGGACTGTTCAAATCCACAGTTTCACAGCTACTCTGACCTGGGTTGCAAAGAAAAGAACTTCAGAAAGGAGCATTGACCTCTGCTGGATGGGTTTAGCTGTCCTGGCAGCTTACATTCATACCTCATGCCTGCACAGATGGAATGTTTACGTTCGTAAACGGTGCTCTTCATATGGATACAGACTATACCACCAAAGTCATTACAAAGGCTGGCCAGCCTTGCCAATGTACCTGCAGCTATACCAGATCCTTCAGCCAGCACAGGTACCTCATTTTGTTACACACCTAAGCAAACTAAGCTACATGGAATATGCAATGCAGAATAAGCCCTAAAAGCACAGCCAATCCACAACATTGTAAAATTAAGTTCACTAAAAGCACACCTCCAAGAAATGCCTACATACAGTTTGGAACTACTCAAAGACCATTAAAACAAATGCAGAAAAACACAAACTGCATTTGTATTTGCCAGATGAGGTCCAGCAATGGGACAAAGGCATAAGCAAAACAAAACCAACAGCAGCACAATGAGGTCCGCACACATTTTGCATTTCCCCATGTGTCCATCTTCTGCTCCACAATCTGACCTTGAACAAGGAGTTTCAGAAGTTTTACTTCATCTTTTTTGACTGCAAGCATCTCACTGGGACTGAAAAGCACCCAAATCAATTCACTGGTGGTTTTTTGGTTTTTTTTTTTTTGCCTTACTCATCAAAATAGTGCATTGTCAGTGAAAGATCTCACCTGATATTTTCAATGTCCATGTGTTAACTATTCACCTCTGACACCAGGGTATCAGATGCTGTCAAGCATTTACCACTCTACTGAAAGCACTGAATGTCCTTAGCTGCCAGGAAGTCAGCTGCATCACTGACTTCTACAGTGCTGCCAATTAGTTTAAACAAGTCTGTGGCTTTTTAAGATCCAGAAGCATAATAAGAAACAGACATCCTAACCTGATCTCCTTAATAAATGACACCAACCCTTTTTTCCTAAGATTACATTCTTTACTCTGCCTTCTATTAATGAATTTCACAAAAGCTGCTGAAATTCAGGCTGATGCCTTGCACTGCCACAAAGCCCAGAGCCCTCTGCAGCAGAGTTTAAGTCTACGTTACCTAAAGCAGAAAGCCTTTAATGCAAAGCAAACATTCCTTAGGAGAACTGATCAGCAGCTCAATACAGTTATTTATAAGAGAATGTGCATCAGTGTTCTGAAACAAGACAGGTCTCCCCTTTGTTTGGAAGGAGTCTCCTTTCTGTATGATACACAGATAAATAAAAAGACTTGCATTTCCCATGGTCAGACAGGGGAAAACATTGCTTTTCTGCTCCCAGTCTCCCTCTAAGCAGCAGGTAGGTCTCAACCCTTCCCCCATGTCTGGTTCCTGCTAACAACATACACATCTTTCCATTAGATCTTCTCTGTTAAATTGGAAGAAGCAAAAATAATGCACTTATCTTTTTGGATTTGTCAGTCTTATTCTCAAATGGATCTTATCACTTAATGCTCAGCACAAATAAAATTTCTTTCAACTCCATTTATCTTCCCCAGCTGCATCACGTGTGAAATTCATTTTCATTCTTTACCAACACAACAGACCTCTTTCTGCCTTTTTCTGCACCTACTGTCAGTGTAGCTTGGCTTTTTGATCCACAGTGAATTAAACGAGAACTAACCCTTTATTTTCATCATCAACCAAAACCTCTACTATGGGTACTTGATCCAATTCCAAAACCAGGTCAGCACCTGAAGTTTCTGTAGGATGTACTGAGAAACTTTTTACAAAGGTAAAATCTTGTTGTGGATAGGCTGTGTAACAGTGGACATTCTGTGAGGCATCCAGAGACCTTGGTGTAAGGCAGCCTGCCTGAGAACAGAGTTGAGATAACTGAAGGCCATGGATTAGGGAGTAAAAGAAACACCAGCTGTACAAGAACACCACCTTGTTGTTCTTGTTGACAATACACAATCACATAAAGATCACTCTCAGATCAGGAGAAGCCTCATTACAGCACACCTAACTCTTTTCTTTCTTTAGCACAGCTTTTGGCATTATGAGTGAGTTCTTTATCTCACAAGCCTGCCATGCAACTACTACATGAGAAAGAGCTTTAAAATACCTACTGGGAAACTTTCAAGCATGAACAAGAACTGGGTCTTACAAAGAAACAGATCATCTCAGGTAACAAAGCTCTCATGCAGGAAAACAACACAACAACAGTGAAGTGGCTCATTAATTTACTAACTGTCCCCCTAAGGCTGCAAAACCAGGGTAATGCCTCTAAAAAGCCCTTTAGGGGACTGGTCCAAGCTCAGATCTGAAACCTAGGGCTGAGTAAGCAAGAACTTGCTAAACAAAACAATTGTCCTTTCAATTGTATGTTGGAACAGATGAAAGGAGAGAAACTGGAATGCTAAAGAGCGTGTTAGCATGACAGAAGATAGGTATGTTTATATTGAATACAGATACACAAGTGAACAGAACTGTGCAAACAGCCCCCAGCTATTGCTATCTCTTGCAAAAATCACTGACAGCTCTCAAACCTGGAACCAGAAAAACATGGTCACTTCTATGGCAAAAGGAATAAAAAACTGACAAGCTTCAGTTTTGCCCTTAACTCAGACTGCAGACCAAAAGCAGCACCTGTGAATTCTCTATTAATGTCATGCTGAGACTGTAACAGCAAAATCTACACTATGTTAAAGATCTAATGACAAGAGCAAAGGATTCCTGCACAGCTGCCATTCCACCCCACTCTCTGTCTACTGAGCCTCTACAGAATGGCACAGAAGATCAAATGTCAACAATATGTTGATGACAGAGCTACCTGCATCCTCATCTAGGTGAAAAGAGGCTGTCATCCAGCTGCCTACATGTCTGGAAGGCATAAATACTGGAGGAAAGAGCTGGCTTAAATTTAAATCAACAAAGATGGCAAGAAAGAATTATGGGGAAACAAAAAGTCTTTATGAAATTGCAAACCTCTTCTCAGCCTATGGCCAGCTTAGTACAAATTTGGTAATAATTCATTTCAGCTCCCTTCCCCCTACATGATTTGGGCAAGATGATTGCACATAATCTCAGATGAGAAATCGTATTTGCCATAATTTCTTCTACCTAGTTAAAACCATGTACCCAACTGCCCCAAAGCTAACTATCTCCTGTGAGGCAAATGAGGTAAATGGGTTGAAGGCCTTATCTGAACTGCAAGAGCAGTTCAGCTCTCCTAATACCGGACTCCGTATTAAAAAAAAAAGGTCTTAGTTCTCAGCTTCACATCCCATGAAGTGAAAACATCCTGAATAGCTGTCATTAGCCTTTCCGTCATGCCAGTTTGGTAAAACTGGCACTGCTCCCATGTTTAACCATCGCAAGAGCTAACAATGCAATCTTTTATGAAACAATCCTAGTAAGTTTTAATTTTTCGCAGTTTCTTATTAATTGTCTTATCAACCTTCATGCAGACACAGATGAATTGGTCAAGGAAGCAACCTCAGTATTCATACAATTTACCATTCCCGCATCTATGTGCACATCTGTGCAAATCTTCATGCCATCTGTAACACCAAGGTGGAGCTGCATTTTCCAATGATGATGAATGTTTATGTTGAGGACACCAGAACTGCACACAATACTCCAAGTGAAGTCTCATGCTAGCAGAGTAGAGGGACAGGATCACCTCCTTTGACCTGCTGGTCATGCTTCTTTTGATGCAGCCCAGGATACTATTAAGCTTATTAGAACTTCTTTCTAATGTCTAATTTAAATCTCCCCTCTGTCAGCTTAAAGCCATTCCCCCTTGTCCTGCTATTATACACTCTCTCCAGATTTCAAGTAGCCCTTTTAGGCACTAAGGTCTCCCCTGAGCCTTCTCCAGGCTGAACCAGCACAGCTCTCTCAGCCTGGCTCCATAGGAGAGGTGGTCCAGTGCTCTCATCACCTGTGTGGCCTCTCTGCACTCCCTCCAGCAGCTTGTCCCTCTTGTGTTGGGGGCTTAGAGCTGAATGCAGTACTGCAGATGGAGTCTCACAAGAGCAAAGTAGAAGTGGAGAATCACTTCCTCAATCTCCTGATCATGCTTCTTTTGGTGCAGCCCAGGATACAGGGGGCTTCTGGGCTGCAAGCATATACTGCTGGGTCATGTTGACCAACACCCCCAAGTCATTTTTGCTCAGAGCTGCTCTCAAGTATCAACATGTACATGCAGGCTGTGACTCTGCTTGGACTTTTGGCAGGCTAAGAAACATCCATCTGGCTCAGTTCTGCCAACAGTGAAGTTTCTCTGGGCAGTAATTGGATGTATAATTTGCAGTTCTACGAGTTGTCAGAAGCCCTCCCTATCAACCTGAAAATGTCAAAGTCTCTTTTAAAAGGAGACACAAGGGAGCACAGCAACAAGTATACTTTTTCAGTAATACAGCAAGAGGTCAGTACTCTCTTGCAAACTACTCTTGCTTTCAGAAGTATGCTAGCTCACATGAACTTTTCCACTGGAGCTAATGTGTTGCAGTAAGCCATCTCCACATATTCTCATAATCAGTTTTCTTTTCACATTATCTAGGGTTCTGACAAACTGTAACTTGCACCCCAGTGAAGCAAATGTGAATGACAATTTGCTTTCAGGTGTAAGGTCCCTTTGGTTACAGCTGCAAGACTATTCACAGCTCACCCAGTGCATCTAGGAGGTCTGACAGTGATTTTCGCAGACTCCAGTGACCTTTGCAGGCCACACTGAATAGATGCTACTGACACCTGCATAAAGCTCAGGAGACAACAGCACTCAATTAAACTCTGGATCTTCTGTGCATTGCCCTAGTTAAGAGTTAATATGCTGAGAAAAACCTTGGCTCTGCACTAAAACTCATGTGCCTTGCTGCTTCAGGCCCTTCTTCCTGTGGTATTTGGAATTCTCCATCTGTTTACAATGGAAGCATACACGTAATCTGTTCCATCCAAGCAACCAACCGATCACTTCAGTGGAATGTTTCCCAAATACCAGTAGTCTTGTCAAGAGCTAATTCTGGATCTTCACAGCCTGAATTTTCTTCCAGATTCAAAGCACAATGCACTATTTGAGATACAGCCTGGTTAAGTCACCTTCTCCCCACAAACTGCATTGCACTTGAGCTTCATGTGCATCAAATTTTTCTGTCATCTTCCTTACTTTTTTATCTTCAGCTTGAAAGTTCCTTTCTTTGTTTTATTTTAATTTGATTACAGCAATCATGTTTTCCTGGTATTTTAGAGTTAGCTTCCTCTGGATAATACGAAAAACATTAAACATTGCAAGGGCATCAGAATTTGTGAATGCCAGAAATAAAACTATCTTCTGGCTGCCTTTCCCACTAATATCCACTGCTAACAGATCCACAGCAACTTGAGCCTTACTCTTTTATGCTTCTAAGGGCCTTCAGCTCTGATCAAGTTTCTAATTTTACATTCTTCTAAGTTCTTTAACCTCCACATACTCTTGGAATCATATTGAATTCAGAAATCACCCTAGACCCAAGCCACTTGAAAACAGATCCTCTTTATCTGGGGACCAGCTCCACCTATGCTTTCAAAATAGGATGCTGTCGTGGTTTAAAACCAGTTTCTACTCAAACTGACTCAAAGTCCTTGATCAGAACAAACATTACTTAGTGACAACTAAAAAAACACTGGTATTATCAGTTTTGTTCCCAGGCTGAGTCAAAACACAGTGCTGCACTAGCTACTAAGAAGGGGAAAAACTGATTGCTATTGCTGAACCCAGGACAGGTTCCAGAATTACATGTGAGCTGACAAAATAAAATGCAAAATCTTCACTGTCTTTTGGGAGATGCAAGAAGTGCTTAAACACTAATGTTTTTGCCATTTTATTAAATTTACTAAAAAGATTTAACGAACTTAGAAAAATACCTATAAAGCAAGTGACAAGCCGGCATTGTATTTTTTTAAAGTACAAATAATTTCTGAATTAAATTTTTCCTCACTATATAAAGTTCAATAATAGCTCTTTTTCCTTTAATAAATGTGTGTGTACTTGGAAATAATATTAAAAAAAAATAAAAATAGTAAACTATTAAATACTTGATAACTCTGAAATTGCACTGTAGTACACTTTACATACCTATAATGACAGATAACTGATGGAAGATACTATTGCAGGGAGTCTAAAGGGAATATTTGGGGTTTTTTTTTTGCTCTAGTTACTCATACAAATGATTGAACAGAGAAAATTCCCAAAATTATGCAGCATAATTCTTACTGGGATTGATGAGGCAGTAAAGTATATACCAGTGGTAAATCAGAAGCAAGCAGTGAGAGTTTGAAATTTGAAATTTTGACTTCTGTACCTAGCATTATCAGGATTGCATTGGCTGAAGTTTACACCAAATGTTGACAACATAGTTCATGCTTTATAAACATTTAGCCATTTTGGAATTAGACCTGCACCTTAGGTATTACAGAATTCTACATCATCATAGCAGCCACTGCTCATTTCTTGAGAAAACGTAACAGCTGTAGTTGAATTAGTAATTGATATTTTTAGATACCACCTCTTCCCTTTCAAGTGTTTTTGCATCCTGTCTTGGGTTCAGCAGTAGCACTAATTTTTCTCCTTCTTAGTAGCTGGTGCAGTGCTGTGGTTTTTGATTTTCAGCCTGGGAGAACAGTGCTGATAACACCAATGTTTTTAGTTACTGCTCAAATATTTAGTCTGACCAAGCCAAGTCCTGAGCCTCATGCTCTGCCAGGAAGGAGGGGAAGCCAGGTGGAAGCAGAGACAAGACACCTGACCCAAACTAGCCAAAGAGGTATTCCATACCAC
>JBAFWW010015188.1:16261-47024 GCA_036873685.1 Agapornis canus
AAACCATGGCACCCAAGGCTTCATCCAACCTGGCCTTGAACACTGCCAGGGATGGGGCACTCACAACCTCCCTGGCCAACCCATTCCAGTGCCTCATCATCGTAACAGGAAGGAATTTCTTCCTCATATCCAATCTAAACCTCTCCTGTTTGAACCCGTTACCCCCTTGTCTTGTCACTACAGTCCCTAACGAAGACATTTTAGAAGATCAAGGCACAGACAGGCACACAGAATGGTGTTTATTAATATTAAATGAATGGTCTACCTTGAATATCATCCTTTTCATGCAGTGAACTCCCAGACTCCACAGAAAGATTCTCGAAAGACTGGTGTACAAGAAACAAAGCATTAAGTTAGTGAAGAGAAGCTCTCACTGAACTGACAGTCTAACAAGAGAAACGGCATCATCTGCCCCTTTCTCTTTTAATGCAGATAAAGCAACAAGCTGTACTGTAACTCGCTCTCAATCTAAGGCTAAATAACCTTCTAAGCTGTTGACTGAGGCATAATAAATAGCAAGGAATCATTCTATACCTTTAAATCAACAGTCTTAAGAGGCTGTGATGAAAGAGGTAATTGACAAAATGGGCTGATCTTGAAGTGAGCTCCAGCTTTTCTTAGATCCCTACCAATCTTTTGAAAAAGCATTTCACAGACCTCATGCCATGTACATTTAGCAGACACCGTTCTGCAAGCCTTTAGAATCTTGCATTTCTTCCTCAAGGGAATGAAGCTGGAACTTTCTCCTCCTGTTCACTGTAGGCACAACAGCTCACTGGTAACACTTGCTAATGTAGCCCTGACAACCAGAACAACCTGACAGGATTTAATCCAATAATAAAAGGTATTTAGCACTAGATTTCATCCCTACCTGTGTGCTCGCATTGTCTCTTGCTACCCCTTTAACTGTGGAAGATGAACTATTTGCAGGACTGTGCTGTAGAGCGCATCACTGAACAGATTGAAAGGAACAAGTTTACCTAGTAACCACAACCCCTTTAAAAACAGAAACCCAAAGAAAACCAAAATCCTACATCATTTTAAATTAATAAATTACTCTCAAAATCTCAGAAGTAGAGAGGACACAGAAGGCAAAGGCCAAGAAACAGCTGCAAAGTGGCCTTAAGCTTTACAAGAATAACTTGTTTCCATTTCAGACTTTGGTGCCATTTTACTTTCAGACTTAAAGCACAGTATCAAGAATGCAGTAGTTCTTTCATTTTATTTGAAATGTAAAAGGAAGCCGATCATAAAGCACACAAAAATCCCTCAATCGTTATTTACTTCACAGCAAAAGCAGCTTTTCCATATACCAAACCATGTAAAGTATTAATCTGCAATTACATTGAACAGGATCAAACTAAAGAACAGCTCCATTCCTAAGGAAGTGGAACTTCAGTACAATCACTGTCTAATACAAGAGAGGTTTGGTGAAATGGAAGTGCCTTTTCATGAGGCTCTTTTCCATGTAAGCCTATCAACCAAATGGTTAAAAAGAAATCAAATCTGACCTTAGAGAGAGATGGGTCAGTTGCATAGAAAGCCTGAACATTCCCAGATTTAGTTCCGATTTGGATGTAAGGTATTACTGTCCTCAAATAGATTTTAAAGTGGCATAGAGTTCAGGGAGAACCAATAAGGGAAAAAAAACCCATGCTTTGTGTTAACTCAGCAGGCACTTAGAAATCATGTTTCTAAAATCTATTTTCCATTCCATAAGACCTGAATTATTTCAGTCCTGAGCAGCATTCACCCCTTCCAGCAATTCAGGCACACTTCTAGCCAGGGCCATTAATCAATGCTCATTCATCCATTTGCTTTCACCCCACTTCAAATACATAACACCATGTTTTACAAGCAAGCACGCAGTCAACCACTTTGTACTACACCTTATGAGAACCTGACCCACACAGCTTGCCCCCTCAAGCATCCGATGACTTCTGTGTAGATTTAACTTCTCAAGCTAGTCTCTTAGGTCTTTTTTTCCCCTTGTTGCCCAAGAACTCTCTGGGTAATGTCTGACAGAGGCAGACATCTGCACGCATTTTAAAACCTTCATCCTTCCCCTTTATTACACTCTCAGATCTACAGAGCATCAAACAGCATTCAAATAGCTTGTTCAGTAATGAAAGGTCACATATGCCTGTCTCGTCTCTTCCACTGTATTCTAAAGCTCGTCTGGTTTTAATTACGAAGTATCTTTGCTTCCACCTTGTCCTTCCGGTTGTAGTACAAGGGCTAAAATGAGAACTATTACATTTGCTAAGAGGGGGTATACATATCATTTAACTTAAGCTTCCAAGTGGAATGCCTAAAGAATGTAGACTCCCCTGCAGTCAAGACAAGCAAGATCAGCCTCCCCCCACCCAGCTCAGAGCAATCTATCCTCAACAGCTTAGGTAGGGAGGTCCCTAACATAACAAGCAATTAAAATCTCTCCCCTTAATTAGCCTTCACAGCATTTACATGTTAAATTCTACCAAAACGCTATTCTCTAATCTTAAAAGATACAGCCAGCTGCTATGTTCAACTACTGAATGCACGCATCTACAGGAACAGTTGATACAGCTAAATAGTTTGCATTTAACTCCTCCTGACACTCAACTCCTAGTTGGCCTCCAAATTGCTCTCTGAACTGCAAACCAAAGTGAAATACTTCATCTGTTACGTGTGCATTTATCTGCTTTGCCATAATTCACTTAAATCTAAGACAGATTCCTAAGAAATGAAACGGTATTATTCTACCTGCTCCAACACTTACGATTGTTCCCTTCCCCATTAGGAAAAGCAAATGATAATTCAAAAAGGTGTTTTTAAATACAAGCCAGTGATTTCTGGAGCATCTAGAACAGAATTCCTCCTTCATTTCGCTGTATTCTAATCTCCCCTTGGTCTTCCCCCGCCCCAGAGCCCAGAAGGGTGACACTTTAGCCATGCATTCACTTCACAATACAATATATGGGACCATCTCCCTTCACAGGAGCACTTTACTGCATTGCAAAGCCATTACAAAATTGAAATGTTGGCAAATTCAGCACTTTCCTCCTGCTGCTGACCCAATGACCTGCAGTAGCACTTGCTCAAATAATCTCATTTCAGTTACATGAGATGCACGCTTCTATACTTTATTTCGTACTTTCTATCAGCAACCTAATCCTCTGATTCCAAGTCTGCTGGAACCAGTTTTCCGGGTAGCTTCCTTCCTCTCCATGTTGTTCATGAAGATGAGTTTTCTAGCAGCTACCCAAGAACTTCTGTGATCATCCATCTTTCTCACATGTGTTATCAACCACAGTGGAAAGTTAAAGACTATTTCTCAGCTGCAGCTGCACAGCATTGCTATGATCAATCCTGTATGACGGAATGCTAAACTTTAAGTATGTTTTAACAAAGCCTTTTAAAAACCCCATAAACTCAGCTTGTCACATACATCAATTATCAACTGCACTTCCCTTGCATGGAAGTTTTCATTTGACTTGATTTACTTGAAAGTCTGCTTCTGGATACACAAAAAATCAGAACAGAATTGATACAGAGCACTTTTTAATCTCTTTTTGAAAGCCTTTAAAGTAGAGTTGAAAAGCTACTGCTTTTCTTTGACTACCTATAAATTGGCAGTGCTATTTCAGCTCTATCAGTTAACCAGTGAAGCACAAACTGGGCTCTGGAAGAAGAAAAGGTTGTTTTGTTATGAATATTAGTATTTAACCACCAAAGAGAGGTCATTAAACCCTTAACTTCCAGGTCTAACAGGTCTATTCTAAGTACTCCAGCATGCAAATCATTCAAGTATCTTACTTTTAAGTATTCAGGTCTTTTCACTTAACCCATTTAAAACTCTAAAATACAATTACAGCAGGTTGTTATTTACACATTTCAGTGCTAGCCTGGTGAGTCATCACTGGCATTTAAACCTGAGAATACATTCAAGTATTTGAAACACTGAATGCATCATGGGTTTAATCTTGTTTTAACACTCAGATGACTCCAAGGGGTCCAGCCCCTAAACAGGGATAAACAGTTTTAGTGGAAATGAAAATTTCCTTTAAAAGATATCTCCACTCCAAGAGAATATGTTTAGCTTACCCGACTTCTCCGAGATACAGGAAGTCCCAGTGACGAGCCATTGTCTACATCTCCCATAAGGAAGTCTGAAATACTGCCAGAAAAACAAAGGCTTGGGTTATTTCATTACTTTACCTCACTGAGAACAAAAAATTGTTTCTAATAGCCTTCAAAATGGCAGCAAACAATTTTTAGCCTTATATTCCCTGCAATCTCTAGACCATCACCATTTACCTTCTCACGAATCAACCAGCAAACCAAACCCAAATACCCAAAAAAGGGCAGCACAAGTGTTCTGATGTGGTTCATTCTTTTGGACAACTATTAACTGATAAACTAGAGTTTGGATTGCTGATTAGTCTTCATTTGATTTAGCTCTGCTAACCTCTTGAAAGACTCCTTCTGGATTCCAACTTACACGTTTCCAAAGGTGAATGCCAATGTTTCAATGGAAGAAAATATGTCACTGAAGAGCTCTCTCTTGTTCTCTTCGTTAACTTCTTTGAAGTTCACCGCTTAGGAGAAAAAAAATGACAACCCAAGAGTGAGAGGTGGGGTCAAGCCAGCAAGTTTACTAGGCCTAAAGACAGATCTTACACACATCAACAACACGACATTACACTGTCCTGAACAGCTGACACACACAGTTTTACAGAAGATTATTAAGAAATGAGAGGAAAGAAATTAGCACAATCCAGATGCTTCCTACAATGAAATCAGATTCCTCTTCCACTTCCTATAGCTTCCAACTTAAGCAGCAGCTTTGTATGGGAACGTAAGGGGAAGAGAAAACCCACACTCATTTACCAGCCAAAGCTACACCACAGATCAGCTCACAAATGCAGTCACAAATTTGAAAGCCTGTTTCTTTTCTGGGTAGAAATTCCAACATTCAGAATATGAGCAGTAGCTCATGGAGGTGCACACACCCCCAACTGCATGGGATCCTGTTCCATCCAGAACATTTGATTTCTGGCTTGAATACAGCCAAATAGCAAGCTATCTAGATGTAGTGTCCATAGCAAAACCTTTAACTATTGGCTCCATAGTCTGGCAGAAGTCCCTGAGTTTTGCCCATTAAAAGCTTTCATGCCAAACTGGAATACTGAGAAGACAAGGCATTTGTCCAGATTTTCTATTAACTGGACAAGGGGGAGAAGGGAAGACGGAGAAGACAAAAAGCACAACCAGTTTTACCCATTTTCAACTTAACTCCTTGATCATTGCTGAGTATGAATTATTTCAGTAGAGAAGTCTCATAGGGAATTATTTATTAGAGAATTATTTTGTAGAGGAGGCCCCTTTGAGCTGAAGCCGATCCCTCTGGATGCAAGTTCTCAATCTGACACTGCAAGGACAGACAGTTTCGCATGAGCTATTCACTCCGGTTCATCACTTTCTGCAGGACCTGCGGCAATGTCAATTTCTGAAGCTTCCTTGCATTTAAAGTACAAATATGGAAAGAATGGACCCTAATGGCTTCAACAAATATCAAAAATTGCATCATCTTCCAATGTTGCCCATTCTATGCCCATTTTCTTAGCAAATTAAAGCAACAGACTTTAATCTTTAGAAGTATCCAAACTTCCTGCCAGGTGCCTAAACACTAATGGGTAACAAACAAAGAAAGTACAGTAATCTGCTCTGCCATTAGATTTCCTCTGTGAAAGGAAAAGTTTTTAACCACTAAATTAACACAGCTGCATCCATTTTTATGCAGCATTCCTGATCAACACTTTAATAGCAACTGCTTCTATACAATGCTATTACAGAAATATGGGCACTCTCATGGGCTATCTGCACCATTACTTGCAGAGCTGGAACAATGTGTTGTAATAACCTACAGCCAAAGCCAACCATATACTATGAACAAAAATTAACTGCCACCACAGTTCACTCCTAAATAAAGGCTTTTTCTATGTCTTCCTTCTTCTACACTTTGTAATTACATTAAAAAAATGCCTCTGGCGCCTTTGTTTGAAATAAGGCTCAATAAGGCTGCACTGATTATATATAAAATCTGTGAAGCTTTATTATAAACACACACTTTTTAAACAGCAGTGGATTTCTTTATTTTTGTTAATTCAGGTGAATGGAAAACCTCAGCTTTCCAGAGATAACCCTGCTTCTGAGCCCAAGCTTTGCATTCCAAATCATTAAAGCAACAACACTTACTATGAGATCTATAGATTACAAGCCACTAATGACTAGAAAAGCAATTTGAGTGCGTTTCACGTTGGCAAACTGTTTCAAAATTAAAAGATCCCTGCAAAACCTGTCTATAGATTCAAAGCACTTACCACTGAAACACTCTTACATCCATCAGCTGGAGTGTCTTCAGAGAAAGAGCACTTCTTTCACTTTGCTAAAGAGACGTGAATATAGACATCCCTAAAGAAATGCCATCTGTTTTGCTCTGGCGTCCTGTTCCAGGAAGAGTTGTATTAAGCTTTATATTTTAAATACTAGAGAAAGCCTTCCTTTTCAGGATCCATCACAAATGGAGTAACCCATCTGAAGTTCCTTCAAAATTGCCACTTTTGCCTACAAGGTTAGTGCAAGCTGTCAGTAAATCAGTGGAATACAAGCAGCTTTCTTCCAGCTTACTACCACTGGAATGCTGATGTACTTAACATCAACTTTAAACCATGCACTCTCTTTCCCCAGGACATCCTGACTGCACACAATAGTCACTGACAACAATGAACTTTAGTAATCTTTCCATGTCTGGAAATGACAGCTATCTATCTATAGTTCTACAGATTTCAAAGCAAGTATACAATTTAGCAACACTTTCAAGGAAGACTTCAGATGGCATATAATTAACTTTTAAGAAAGAAATCATATTATAGCAATATATTAAACTTTGGATTCCAGTATGTGAAACGCAAACCTAGCTTGCATTAAAGTGAATCTACTTTCAAAGCTAGCAAAGCTGTCTTCAAACTGAGGTGACTTCAGCAACCTCACTAAAATGCTGTGAGACCCTAAAACACTCTATGCCATCCAAAAGCTTTCTGATTCAGGCACAGAACAGGCTGGAGCGCCAGCAACAGCCATGGAAGTTCTGAAAGCCAGAATACCAGAAACTGAAGTAGTGTCTAAGGACATCTAAGCAATGCTTCTGAAACCATGAAGAGGGTGTCACCTGTCAAGACCAAAGTGGAACCAGGGCCTTTGGTGAAGCTTAGCTCACAGCTACCACAGCATGCAAGCTGATGCTGTCCTGTCCCCTTCCAGTCAAATGAACACAGTACAGCCCAGGAAAGCCAGGGGACACAGCCACAGCAGATGGAGTCTGCAGGAGCTTGCTTGCTTGCTTTCTGCTTCCCCTACCCCATGTGTGTGTGCAGGACTAGCAGAGCAAAGTCTGGATAAGTCTGAGCTACACCAGCCTGCAGGATTTACTCTCTTCAGGTCAATTTTCTCAGACCTAGCAGATGTATATAGCAACACAGCCATCTATTTCCTTAGACAGGAATCCGTATTTTTTACTAGCTGACTTCTAACCAGGAAGCAGCTGACTGACTGGAACTGAATACCTTTGCAACCAATTTTCTGTATTAAACTCCCAAAAATGCTACTGAGAACCTTTCTGAACTATTTCAAAACCAAAACCACCACCCAAGCAAAGAAAAAAACCCAACCATGACCAAAAAACCCATACCCTCACCCAAAGCAAAGACTTGGAATACTTCTTGCTACTATCTCTCATTTTTAAATGTGTGCATTAAAAACATGGTGGGAGGCATGTGAGTGAAGAGCAGTTGTATGCAGACTGGTAAGAGGCAGAAGAAGAGCAGAGCATTCTCAGGATCTCACAGCTAGAGAGGATCAGCAAGCTGTACAGGCCCTGCTTTTCCCCTTTTAGGTCTCTGTGCCATGTAATTTCAACAGCCTTTACTTACTATCAAGTCTGGCAGCCTCCCCAGCTTCAACTGAATGCCAGTGAGTTTGAGGAACTCTTTCCTTCTCCCTCCATACTTTTCTTTGAATTTACATCACAGATACACTGACAACACTGAAGTCACTTCACCTTGATAGAGGCATTTAGTTTTGAGGCAGAACAATTAGAACAAAAAAAACATCCCCAAAATGGCAACATCAACAAGTGCAATTTTCAACTTTACCAGGAATCCGCATTCATTCTAGTGATCCAGTTAAGTCAAAAGGTGCAATTTAGAGCAAAAGAACAGTACAAACTTGAATCCAGCATGGTATCAGAACCATGTACTCTGGAGCCACCAATGATCTGAAGACACTGAGAGGGAAAATAACAACCACGAGTATGATGGTGGGCAAGGCTGGGAAGAGACTTCCAGATACACGATTCTGAAGAGGTTGCAGGCAAGATGCCTCAATTCTTCCAGACCAATGCTGGTTCCAAAGTTGCTGGAACTGATTTCACTAAGAACAAAAGCAGTCATTTGTTCAGATGGCTATTTGCCCCTATGGGAAGTACCAAATACAAACTAGATTTGAAACCCTAGCATTATGCAAAGATTCAAAAAGGTCTTTCTAGAGCCTAAGCCAGTTATACTTCTATTTCTGAAAGGGGAGAAGGAAAAGAAGAAATCATGTGTAATATCCCAGCTTGTTTCTATTTCATGCTCTCCTAAATAAACATCAGAAATTTTCCATACCAGGTTGTTCTTCTTCCTAGTCATAAATCTGACTACAGAGTGCTTCTACATCTTTTTATAGTTCTGCCTTCCAATGACAAGAAACAGATGAGTCACATGAACTTCTTTCATAATGTCACATTAACATGCCTGGGAACACAGAGGAAAAAGGATACTGGTTTTGTCCTACCAGCTCCTCACATTCTTGTAGCTTCCTGTTTATTTAACAGTTACATTACTTTAGGGAAATAACCACAGCTGAAAACCTGCGAATGCATGCGCTTCTGACAGGCCAGTGTAAGCAAATGTGAGGGCTGAAATGCTTACATGTCACTACAACCTGCTGTATTTTCACCTCAGCTTCCTTAGTACCAGCAGCCGTACACTTCAGTTTGAATACAAATACAGCACAGTATGATCCTCACACAAAAACCAGTTGTGAACACCAAGCAGGCGCTCAAGACAAACTGCTTTCACATTTACCATGTGCTATGCTTTTTCATACAGCAAAGGTCCTGCTGTTCCTAAGAGAATTAGGGCTTGGGTACTTGTCAGAGAGAGCTGAAGCCCCTGAAACTCCCCTGCTCCCATCTCCAGACACATGAGGAATACAATACATGGCTGAACACTGATAGGCCTTACTACAGCCTTCATTTGAAAGTACTTCTTGTATGAAAGGCTACAGAACTGCGGCAGGACTGACTTAGGCTGCCTTCTTCAGCATGATCCAGAGCTCCCCTTCCTTGCTCTTAACCTGGGAATTCCACAAGGCCAGGTCACATGGCACTGGATCACTCTCTCTGTGGTGAATCACATTTGCTTTAGCCAAAAAGCAACCGGTTTATGGCACCCTCTCTGTTCCAGGTCCAGAATGCATGCTGCTTACCAGGGAGATGAGCAACTTGGGAAGAAATGAGAGAGAATGCCATGAACAGCAGCAATTGCATACCATAATTTTTTATTCCATCAGAAAACACTGATCTACTTACTCAAGCTGGAAGAACACATTTGTATCAGAGGGGCACTGCATCATCACCGCACTTTGGATCCTGTAGCAGGAATCCTAAAGCAAGACTTTCAGTACTGTCAAGCCATAGCCAATGAGAAAGCTCTTCACAATGTAACAAGGGGGGGAGGGAGGAAGTCAAAGCTCTGTTCCAGAGGCAGGACAAAGACTGTTACCATAACAAAATCAACTCCTTTCATGCCTTTTCTCGTTGAGAGGTTTCCCATTGTACAAGATCATATTTAAGATAGTTCAAGTGGGCTATAGCCAAACAGAGACTTTTCAAATATCCCTAAAGTAGTCTTATAATTTGACCTACTTGAACACATCTGACACAAAACTGGAAGCCTGACTGTACAGCTTTTGTTTCAAGTGGCATTCTCACAACAAAAAGCAGAGCCATTCTCAGCATTCTGTAATTATGCAATGTGCACAGTGCTTTCCTTACAGGAGTTTTCCTTTCCATATAGAAAAGAAAATGCAATCCCTCCATGACTATATAAACTCAATTGCATAACAGTGAATGAACTCAACAATGCAAATGTTAGTAATTAGCTGATTTCAAGTGCAAACGTTTATATGAACTGAAATCTGAAAGAGCTAAAAAGTTTGAGTGAATATCTGTATTGCCCAAAAAAGGTTTAATACGAAAGTTATTTCTTCCATTCACTATCAAGAGAAATGAAAGAATGCTAAAGTAACTATTCAAAGAACAGCTACTCATTAAACCAGGCAGAAACAGACACATATAAGAAAATGAATGAAACGCCAACATATCTGCCCAGGATGAAGTGCTATTGACATTGTATGATGGAACAGCACACAACGAGAAGAGACAAAAATCCATATAGCATCATGTTCAGAAAGCTGCAACTACTCTGGATCATGTAAATCAATGAAGTGCTTGATTCTCCACCTCAGAAGTAGAAGAGTAGGAAGGAGAATATATAAATGTAGATCAAACCAGTAATGTTACCATGCAAGACAGGAAAGTAATTCTACTGCTTTACTCTACAATTGTAAACTTGGACAGTACAGAAAGTGATTGGTTTGGGGCACTGCATATCAAAAATGACCTTGAGAAACTACACACTGCAGAAAGAATAGATATTATTGCAATAGCTTCTGGAAACATCATTTAGCAAAAGTTGATATAATCTGATTTACTTGCTACCTTAAGTCAGTTCTCAACGTTAACTTAAGAACAGTTGAACATTGTCCTGCATCCACTGAAATTAGGGGGAAGTGGAAGACATATGGTAATCTTACCATAGTACTTAAGCATGGAAACAACTTGCCTAAGGTGGATGCACAATTATGTTCACTAAACATTTAACCTGTTCTCATGTAAGTATCTGATTGTATGTGTGTACTTAGCTCTTCCCAAGTTCACCAGGACAAACAGCAACCTCTCATGGACACCCTCTGAATTCCTACTGTTATGTACAATTCTCTAAAGCAAGTTCAGAAGTTGCAGAGTGATAATCCTGTGATCATTTCAAATACCAGGGACAGATCTATAGGAACCTCTACATGCAGTGAGAAGAAATTGCAAGATCAAACTGGCAAAGCTGTACAGCAATAGGAAGAATCCGTAAGAGGCTTGGAGGAACCCAAGATAAAAGGAATCAGGCACTTAACACATTAGGATTTTAACTGATACCCTTACTTTACTGAATCAGCAGTGTATATTCAGATATCCTAAGGAAATTAGAAAACAAGGGAAAAAAACCTAGAACAAGAACTAAACTATGCATCTCTGAAGCATGATGTTCCACATGGTTTAACCCAGGCAAAAGGTGGAGATTTAACCCTACTGAAAAGCATTCTCCATGCCAAATGGAAGAAACCATGCTGATTCCACAGTAATACACTGGAGTTACTCCAGAGCAAGGAGAACTGCAGTCAAAGGCTACACAGAGAAGAAACAGCTATGATTTATGAGGCTGGAGCAATTGTGTGCTTCCCCATTTGCATTCATCTGACACACAGAGAACTGCAGCAGCAAAGGTCAGCAATATAAAGTATTAACATGTACATATGCAAAGGCTTTTTGTTGCTATTGACACCTTTATCATGCTTACGATGTGTTTGTGGACATTATACATAACCTCTAAATAAGTGTGAGGCCATGCAGATTTGGATTGCTCTTTCAGGTATTTCTTCACTTGCTATAAATACACCACTGTCCCTGCAAATCCATACAATCAAGCAAACATTTTTGGCAACCTTCTAAATCGATAAACATGAGGTTTATTTTTTAACTCTGCTATTATTCTGCGATACAGATTGAAGGCTTGTGCTTTTGGAATGCAGTGGGGGTTTGCAGCTAGCTTCCTGTAAGCAGAATTTTACTACATCAAGTCATTTAATATTACTTTTCACTTAGAGAAGGTATTTTTAAAAAGGTATTAAGACTTAAAAACTCCTATTTCTTACTTTATAGAGTTCTACTTATAACTCTAAGCCAGAGTTAATCAAGTCACTAATTACAATTTCCCAGGACTATGAAAAGTTGTAACTCCTTACCTTTTACTTTTGCAATAACTGTTCCTGCAGCACTAAGGATATCGACCGAGTTTAGATTCTGGTATTTATTTATCACTGCTTTTAAAACACGGAGCAACTCCCCCAGGCGTTCATGTACTACCTGGTGCAGGCCATCTTGGTTCTCTGAAAAGAAGAAAGGAGAAACTATATTAAAATGGTGAATGAGCATCCAATCACATTCAAACCACTTTGATGGTACCTAGCTGGACTGAAGTTTAGGCAATATGGAAGCTAGGTCTACTTAGAACAAAGAAACTGTGAAAAAAACAGGTGTTATACAGGCATTTGCCAACAGTTTACTTGCAATATTGTATGTGTTCTACAGACAGACTTGTTTCCCCCAACACTCAAGTAAGTATACTTAAAGATTCTACAGCAATATCCTAAGATTTCTGAATTAAACCATCTCCTTTATCTGATGCCATTTCATCAACCATTGATTTTGATCACTACATATATTCAAAACAGAGTATCAACAAAAGCACACTGGGACTGCTCAGTTGGTATTTCTTCACCTGATCCAAATTCAGCACAATTTCTCTCCAGTCATAAAATTAAACAAAGATTTTTGGCAAATGTTGGCTAACTTCTAACTCAAATCTTGTGCATCTTTAATATATAAGCCCAAATCTACAAAAATCTGTCTTAAAGCATGTCAGTCGTCCTAAGGAAAACCCCTCAAACAAGTGATGTTTTTCACAGCATATGCCCCTTGCTGTGTATCCCCAAACCCATCCCACCTTGTTTTGCAACAACACAGTTCCAGTTGCATACATGGCCCAGGTTAAACCACAAGCTCTTATGTTCTGTTACAGAAGAGGTGCTGGTGCACGGAACGAAAGGTTCCCATGCACTAGAATGCTGCGTTGCAAGTTCTGGTCAAAAGCTTTCAAATTCAGGAAAGTCTAGCTTATGAAAAAGAAAAAGAGGATCTAATACAAGCTGACTCACTTCCCCAGCAAGCAAAAGGAATGGCAGTTCTGTGTAGTCTGTGGCCATGAGAACAAACAGGTCAATACAGTTACAGTACAGTGCAAGTTGATCCAGGGCTATTAAGAGAACAGTTTCAAATCCGAGGCATACTGTTCTGACTACAAGACATGATATTTAGGCTAGAGACCCAACAAATACAGCATGACACATGAGTACAGTATATCAGTACTGGCAGGTAGGCTGGGGGGACTACATACAAACCACATGCAACTGTTACCGAGTGCAAAAGCAAGCCTTCAAAGGACCACTATGCATTATCTCCCTATATACCAAACATCAGGAGGGTTTTTTCAACTCAGACTAGCTTATACATGGTCAAAGAAAAAACCCTGACTCAGGAAGCAGACTTAAGGCAAAAACTTTATCTACCATTCACCGGCACTTTGCATGTTTTTTTCCTGCTGGAGGGGAGTAGGAAGCCCTGTCCACAACAGGATACACAGAAGTCTACGAAAACCCATCTTACAGCAGTAAATTAAGACAACTGTAATTTATTAAAGAGGCACAGCTGTGGCTCTCTTCATTTACATGTACACATGATGTTTTTTAACTGAGGACTCAAGTAAAAAGCTATTTTTCAGGTAAGAGGCTATTAGATAGTTAAAGGAATTCCAAGTAGGTCATCACTAAGACTGTAGTGTGTGGAATTAAATCCTCAGGAGATGGTCTGTGGTGGTCATGTCTCATTTCTTCATACAAACCCCCAGAGGCAGACAAAATTCTCTGCAACCCTTCACTGAGTCACTGTCATGACTTAACACTGGCAGGACTGGAGCAGACAGGCTTCTATGAGGGTGTTTGAAAGCTGTATGCCACAAACCTGCATCAGATGTCTCTGTCTAACCAGAGTATCTGCAGTCCTCACATGAAGGGCGTGAATACTATGGTCAACTGACCAGAGGTGGTCTGCACAAGCATACCATTTGACCAGAACAGCATTTCCTGCCTAGCCAAGACAAAGGTGTCCCTGTCTTCTGGTGCACACCCCCGGCCAGAGAAAAAAAGAGTTCCTAATCATGTGAGCAGGAACATGCATGCATATAACCAGGTCCTGCTGGCAATGTGGTGGGTAGACTTTCGGACCCCTAATAAGTAAGGGAGGGGAAGCAAGGCAGGAAAGCAGATAAATCAATCCAGAGATTGCTCCCAGCTTGAGAGTCTTCAGGAAGGAGTGCATCACAGGCATGCACCAAACTGCATGAATTATTGTGGGGAGTTCAGTTAGACCTACAGCTACAGGCTTGTCACTACAGGACAAAACAGCCTCTTGGGCTTCCTTACACGTTAGGGTAAAGACAATAAAAACCATACAGAAGACTAATTAAAGCATATCTGATCCCAAAATGCAGTTTGTTCGTATTAAATTTTGATGATATTTTAGACCAACAGAGGTGGAGGGAAAAAGGCAAAGTGGGAGAGGGAAGAGAGCAAGAAGAAAAAAACACAAGGGAAACAAGCCTCTTCAAGCCTGAAACAGAAACAGTAAGCTTCAAAGGGAAATGCAAGTTTAAAACAACTGCTGAGTGGAATTAAATGTTTATCATACCATCCAAGAAAACACTGTCACTAAAGTAATGCATTGGGGCATGAGATTAGTTATTTGTACTCTCAAAAGCAAAGGTCTGGTTACACCCAGCTGTGATTTCTTTGTATTCCACCACTGCTTTATTTGTTTACAGAATATCTAAAACATTGTTTTCCGTGCCTCCAAAAGACAAAAGGCATGTAACAAGTAGTGCTTGGGAGAGGGGAGGGGGCAGAAGCCATCAGGAACCACAGTTACACTGCCTTCAACAACTGATACTCACCAGACACACACCTAAACAGAGATTTCCTGCCCAGGACACATTTATAAACCACAGGTAATAACACAATCTAAACAGATCAGATTAACAAAACACAGTTTTAACACTAAGGAGTCCAAAAAATGGCTTACAAAAGCCAATCAACACTAGAGCAAATACTGTTTACAGTGAAAAAAATGCATGAGGAAATGTGTCTCCAGCAAGTTCCTGTTGACATTGAATCTGATTTAAGCAGTCATGAAAATTTGTATTTACTTTCAGTTTTTCTTCTGTCCCTTGTCTGCTTGTACACTCATTTATCTACATGAAGTCCAGCAGGAATTCCTCCACCAATGGATGCTTCTTGGATCTCAGACTTAATAACATGAATTATGATACTATAGAAGACTAGGTAGTAACTTGGACCAGAGGACCCTGCTGATCCTGCAGCAGAGAGGACCTGTGCACATGAGCTGAGCTGTTTCCTTAGGTGACTACAGGAATCTCCGGTGAGAATCAGTCAGCCCCTCTACTCCCCAGAAGGAATTAAAACAGAACTCTTAAAACTGTAAGAAAATCAAGAAGGCTCGGAGGGAACTTAGTAGCTTATCTGTGAATCTTCCTTCACTGGGGTTTAAACTGTTATTTACATAGGCTGAAAACAAGCTCTTCCAAAACGTAAAGGCAACCACATGGAAGCATCCTCTGTAGAAAAAGTGGAGAAAGAGGAATAGGGTGAAAATTGTGTATTAAACATTGACAAACCTAATGCAGAAGGAAGACAGAACAGAGCAGCCAAACGGCCTGTCAGTGTAAGCCAAGCCATCTCAGCAGCACATTAGCATCACACTCCTCAATGGTTTTGGTCACATTTCATAACCACTCATCCATCTTTAATGTAAAACCACCATAAGCTACCCGTTTTCTCATTTTAGGTGTTTCTCAGCAGGAAGCCTTTGTTTAGTAAACCAGCAAGCAGTAACAGCCTTACAGCTATGGATTCTGTTCACGCAGAACTAAATCAAATTTACTCATTGAGCTTGTGAGCGCCAGTCACCCTCCCTGCCAAGTCAGGGCTGGTCACAATGCATGCAGTCAGGAAAGGCACTGCTGTGTCAGTTGGCTGGTATTCTTTTGTCTGACCTGATTTAGTGTTGGCCCAAATTTTTCTGAAGCTGTTTATGTCAACAAATGTTTGCCAGGACAAGTTTAAACGCAGATTAACGTGAAGGTCTTCCCCTCCATGGCCATCACCTATCCTACGTCCCCTATCCTATGCTACTGTTCAGATCCCTACAGAAGATGCACGCATCATTCTGCTTATCACTTCTCCACCTACAGTATTAATGCTAACAGCAGGAGACTCTCCTTCCAGTACCCAGTTTTCACCAGTCATATGAGAAACAATTATACAACTTGCTTTGCTGTGGTTAAAAGTTTGTCTTAAGTGTAACTAACTGAAGTTGCTCACATTGATAAAAAGGAAAGATAGGGCATCAATCTAGATAAGCCAACTGAAAAGTAACACATCTGCGAAACATTCTTGAAGCCTTGAGCAAATATTCTAGTTCACACCCTTTAGTATGGTCTTGCTTTACCCAAGGCGCTTTCTTACAGGTAAAAAAGATGAGATGATTTACTTAATGCATTAGATAGCTTTCAACAATGTTACACACAGTGACAGATACCACCAATGCAGAACAACCTGCCAGGAATACTCTCTACAGCCACAAGCTTACACACATAGACCAGTCTTTTGACTATGTGGTTGTGGGGGATTATATATAAACTTACTCGTTATGAAAGTCTTGCTATAAAGTAGATAACCTGTATTTTTGCATAAACAGTTTCTCCGTCTACCCTCATGGCCGCTATTAAATACCTTGTCTTTGATAAGTGTCTACCATGAACTAACTCACACTATGGATGTTCCCACCAGTTTAAGAGGATGAATGAATGCAGCTGATGAGAACATTTAAATGCCAGTTGTATACAAAGCCACCAGGCCACATGCAGCAGCAGAAACAAACCATCACCCTTGCTAGATCTAGTCCCCATGTTGAGAACTGCCTTTGTAAACTGCTGCTGACCAGCTGAGGAGTGTGCACTGCAGCTTCCCTTCTACTGGAACACAGGAGCCTCAGCTCTGATTAGAGGTACCACTTCCATCTTCTGCATAAATCCCAATCTCCTTCAGGAGAAAGGGAGAAGCCAGACAGAACAGTCTTGCAGGGTGGTGGCAAGAACAAGCACACAAACTGGGAAGCAATTTCCTCTGTATCCGAATTCCTGGATCTGGAGCTTATTAAAGTCTCACCTTAGAGAACAGTCAGTTCCCCGTGGCTTTTTATCTTGTAAGGATTCAGAAGCAAGTTTGAGTAACCAACATTTCACTCTGCAAGACCAACATCTTGGCTAAAAGACTGTCAACTCTAATTTACCAATAACCTCATTGTTGGTATTAAGGTAAACCACATGCTGTTTCCATTATGTTACACAGAACGATACATGGCACCAGTAGTTACCCCACCTGGGGTGGGGGGTGGAAGTCAGCATTGGGATGGAGCTGATCCAAAGTAAAATGACTTTAACCTAAAACTACATAACTATCATCTTCATCAATGTTCATACCCAGGTCTGAACCTGACCCAGACTATGAGACTTCCCAGTGAGCATCACAGAGTAGGCAAAAGAATCCTACAACAACAAACTGTGTGGAAATCACCTCATTCCTACATCTGCAGTTTGAGAAACAGCCCCAGATTAACCCACTATTTTCTTTTGGCTCTCCTCTCCCTGTCAGCCCCATTCTAACAGGACCAACAGCCTGCTGTATTTGTCTGATTTGACAGAGGTCACTACCACACTCAAAACATGAGGACTGATCAAACACAGAGAAAGCATGTTTCCCGCTTTGCTTTGACCAAAGGCTTGGTGGATATTTTAGCTGTTAGCAGCCACAGTTCAGGAGTGATGAGAAAGCAGCAGTCCTAGACTATCATATTTCTTCCTTTATTTAGCTGTATAAACATAAGGTATGAAATATTTTAATTCACTGAAAATCAAAACCTTAAAGAAATTCTGGCAGAATTTATCCTTGTAAAATCTTTAAGAAGGCTGGAAGCTACCAAAAGACACTGGTGAAACCATTGAATTTCCAAGCTGCAGCTACGATGCAGAATCAGATGGTACCTACTCACCTCAATGTCAGGAAACAACTTACCTGAAGCTTTCAAAACAGCAGGATAGCCAGTCCTACCTTTTTTGTTATGAGTATCATGGCAACCCTTGTTGTCATGGCATCATTAGAAGACACCACAGGAAATTCATACAGATTTCAGCAACATGCGCTCCAGAATCCACTACAAGCAATGACTTAATCATATGCAGCAAAACTGAGAATTTATGGAAAAAATAAAAAGTTAATTATTACCATGAAGAAAATCTAAGGACATGGGGAGTTTTAGTATGAATGAGGAAAAGGAAAGCATAAAAACAGTAAGCCAAGCCCCTGACATTTGACATAAAAGCATTAATGTTTGGCAGGGGCTTGCTTAAGGAGAGTAATAGAGAGAGCCCTTCAGTGAGAACCCATGGAAAGTTCCTGAAAATAGCTTACTGAATACAGTATATTGAGAGTACCAATGTCTGATTTATTACATGCATGTACTGCTTTTATAATACCACAAAAGAATTCATATTTGACAAGTCAATTGCCCATTTACTGCCACTAAATTTGATCCCACAATTAGGCTGTATAAATTCAGGTTACAATTAAAAAGCAGGTGGTATTTACAGGTTTGAGGTATTTTCAGGGCAGAAATCTCTCCTGGCTTTTGAAACAAACAGGGTCAAAGTGCAGGCTTGCAATACCTGCAGATAAGGTGCTCTAGAACAGGACCCAAAGCTCTCCCCTGTTAGTCCAGCCTTCCAGGGAAGATTCCCAGCATGACCAGCTTCTGCTGGGTACCACAAACAACCCAAACAGCCCTTTCAGATTTCTCATTTGCTGTCAGGGATTGGCCAAAATACATCAGTGTATCCATTCAGATTCAAGCCTTAACCAGGCTGACTGGCCTCTGATGTGACCTGAAGCTGTGGTGGGTTTTGCTTGTTTGTTTTAAAACTGGGCTAACATTCCTATCCCATTCAATTCCGGTCCAATTCTGTACTGCTGAGAAGTAAAAGCTTGTGTTGGAAGTCTTTCTTGCCTGTGTAAACAGGGCAAACCAAGAGCAGATTCACTGTCAGAGATTAAAGCCATAACAATCAAGATCTCTCTCAAAAAATCTTTTCAAGAAGTCGAATAAATAGATGGTGTCATGCAAAATACATCAGAATAATGCAAATCTTCTCATTCTACCAGCACTGAAAGCAGTTAAGTATTTCCATGATGCTGGTTTGCCAACTGACATAAGCAGAACAGTTGTTACTCCACACTCACTTCACATTTAAATTCATAGATGGACTCCCCATTTGTGGATGTGGGGAAGCCTTTTGGAAAAACCCCACCACAATGCAGCTTTTCATTCATCTATTTCAATATGCTGGATGTTACATTCCTTCAACTTTTGTATTCTACTAGCCTTGAGATTCCAGTCAACTAACCTAGATGTGCTCAGCCATGCAGTTTAATCTTTAGAATACATGAATCTTTTATTAACCCCAAATTTAAACTCCAGAACAGAACTAATGAACAATGCTGAACTTCCCTTATTTACCTGTTTCTGACATAGGAGTGAACATACAACGTGGCCATTTTAGCTACTGTTCATATCGTTTCCCCGAGTTTGCCTGGAGTTTAAGAATAAAACTAGGTGATGTCAATGCTTCAGCACCCTCAGAACACATTTTAAGTTAAAATTCTAAGTTAGCAAGTGGATGCAAGACTGATGAATACATTCACAATAAACATGGTCAGTCACCTTTCAACAGAAAACCATACCCACCAGGGTTAGCAACTATCCTTTACAAGTATGCTACTTATTCAGGGGCATTTTAAGTCCTTGGACTGAACGGTTGCCAATGGAAGATACTGTTAAAATAACAGGAGAAAACTTTCATGCTTTAAGCAACTCTGCTCCTTGCATATCGGTTTAAGTCCTGAAAACATATGAAGTAACAGTGAACTTTCACAACAGGAGTTTCTGAAGAAAGAACAAGTTGAAAAAGGCAAGACTAGCCCCAGCAAGCTGTTCTTACCCTATCAAACAGGCACATAGAAGAGGTGGGAGGAAAGTTTTGTTTTGGCAATTCAAAACAAAATCCATTTAACCTTTGCTAACCCACATCAAGAGACTGTATTAAAAAACAAACCTTAACCTTTAACTCATTTTACTTGCTGCCTGAAGTACTATTTGTTCCACATGGCTGCTCCTTCCACTTTTAGCCTAAGTCACTGACTGAGTGAAGAAGCCATTTTATTGCTGCCAGCCCACTTACCTTTCAAAGGACCACACAAAGCCAGGATTATGAGATTATATGGTGTTAAACAAGAGGTGCATTACTTTGTGCATTTCTTAAAGGATCCTTTAAGCACAATTATGGCCTGCTAGAGGATGGGACAGTATTCAATTTCTGTTTTGTTGATTAAAAGCTATGGAAAATCAGCTAAGATTTTAAGTGGGATTCAAATCACTAAAGCAGCAGCCAGTGCCATAGGTTGTCTAGAAACCTGATGAACATAAAGGATTAGTTATTTGAAGTTCCAGCACTGAAGTCCTGCTGAAACAACCACCCAAGAGAGTAAAGCCTGACTATGTAACTTGCACAGGTGACACAGAGCGATGAGCTGTTTCAATGCTCAAGAAGAAATCCTTTCCCACTTTCCAAATTCAGAAACAGTCAACCCCCTCTGCAACCTAACTCTCTGATATCAGATAGTTCACATCTACATAGCTTTGACAATTTCATGTGAAAACACTACAATGCTGCCATTATAGCAGTAATTCATGTCCCGCTGTACTCTGCATGCCACGGAAGACAGCAGTAACCCACCGCACACTTCACTACGTGTCTTTAATTGAGTGGTATTTCTTCACAAATAACAAAACAGAGAGGTGAAAAAGACAACTCCAGAATCGGTTTGCTTTATGTTCTGGAGTTAAGACCCCTTTTTCCCCTCATTACCACTGAAGTTCTCACTTCACATAGTCAATGCTAAACTAAAAATCCCAAAACCAAGTACCAAAGGATGTGCAGGCCAGTGAAAGCTACAGAATGTGACACTTACAACAGAAACAGACAGAACTTGGTCAACTCTGTATTGGAATATCAGCCACATGCACTTCAGTTTTCATCCAGGCCCCTTCAGATTTAAGCAACAATGGGACTTCCCCAAATACCTGAAGCACTTTTGTCATGACACAGAACACAACCCTGAAGAGGTTCATTTGATAAACCAGCCTTTGTCCTAATTTAACAGAATCTCCAAAATGGAGATAACCAAAACTGGCAAATAACAATTCCCGTACACTGCTAAAAAATAGCCCAAGAAAGTACCTTCAAATGGTAACCCAGGAAAAAAAGGCAAAAGGAAAAATGATTTGTTCAGGTAAATTTACCAAAAACTGAATTCCTGAAGTCCTGTGATTTGCAATTACACTGTCATTAAGATGAACGTTTAACCCAAACACAGCCATTTTCTACAGCCTTGCATGAGTCACCTCAATCCCCTACCCTGCCATGCAGTTCTACCTCCGGTCTGTTACAGAGACATTAGATCCAACATAACCAAACCACCACAACACTTGCTTGGAATTAAGAGACAAGTCAGCCTCAGTTCTGTCACCTTGCCACATAAATGGGAAGGACAAACACTTCCAATGAAACTACTGGAAAAGGAATGATTCAGTCTATGAAAACTTCATAAAGTCAAGATCATCAAGATAACAGTTAAACTTTATGCTGTTCAACGTACAAAATTTACTTGCATTGATGTTTTAAGTTGTAACTTTGATATATTGATGCATCAGAGAAATGAGAAAATTGAATGTTTTTTGTGAATACACTACAATGCATTTTGCCCTTAGTTTCCATTAAGAAAGTAATTTAGGGCAAGGGGGTTTTGTTCTGTTTTTAAACCAAAGCAGCTCCTACATGTACAGATGAATTGCTGTTAAGAACACAAACTTGTCACTGGGTATGGATCAAATCTTATCTTTCAGGTGCTGGGGCATAGTTGAGATAGATAAGTTTTTGTGTTCAGGTGTGTCGTTGTCTTCATTGTCATCCCCCCTTTTCTTAAGCTTAAAACTGTATTAGAAGCATTTTTATTGTTGAAAGGCCTAACTTTACATTTACATTGAAGGAAGAGAATCTGACTGCTCATCCTCTTCCTCAATACCCACCTTTCATCTTGCTAGTCTTGTCATTAGTGTAGTTGCTGTGATGGAAAGGGAAGGTAATTCTAATAAGGCTCTGTAAGTGTTCTGAGATCCTTTTGTACATCAGAATTGCAAAAAAGGAGGAAGGATGGAGTTTTACTATTTCACACTTCAAAAGCAACAGAAAAATGGGAAATGCTTGCTCTCTCTTATAACCAGGTCAGGTTTCCTAAAGGCAGACACACTGATTATTTAAGTCAACACAACTATTGAGACTGCTCATAAGGGTTAACTTCACATTTTTAACACTCAGGCCTTCAACACACACACACACACACCCCTCCTGACTACAGATCTTGGACACTATAGCAACAAGTGAACATTTGTTCTGAAGGAATGCAGAGTATGCAACTGGGGGAAGGGTAGTACTATCAGCCACAAACTTATCTCTTGGTCCACTAGGTTATTATTTAACTTCAGTTTTCCCTGAAACTGAAGAAACAGCATTTGCTATCCAACATTAGTGACCTGCATTTAACAGGCGGCTTACACTTTGACTATGAAGAGCACAGCTTTGCTTGAACTGAACTTCAAGAGGAGCTGGTTTTTTTCCCCCCCTCTGCTTATTCAGAGTACTGGAAACAGCAGAATTATTTCATGAGTGCAGATTAATTAATAGTGCTCTAATACTGCAAGCCTGCAAAGCAAATGCACATAAACCATGCCAAGCTCCTCTGATCACATCTGAAAGTCCAAGACTCCCCAACAAAAGCCTGCAACACAGCAGTTTTATAGAAAACAAGAAGCCTGGGCAAAGGATTGTGGAATGATCTAGAGTGAAACAGAAGGAAAGGTGGAAAGTTCTCTCTCCCAGCTTAAGTGTAACATTCCTTGGGAAAACCCGTAGCTACAGCTGCTTTTCATGAACCTGGACTGTGAACTACTTTTTGTTGGATTTTTGTGGGCTTGCCTTCATTCAGGCTCCTCTAGTTCTTTTACAGACTGGGTTATATGGAATACACCAAGCTTCTGCTTTCTTTGCAGAACTCCTCAGGTTTGAGGAATCTGGCACTGGATAGGAAGAGAACTCACAGCCAGGGATCTCAATGCTGTCTGATCTTGAGGGGATCCAAGAAGAAAGGACAGTGTGGAAGTAAGGAAAACATGGGAAAATGACCAGGTCTCTGGCTTGCTGTAGTCCTAGAGCTGAACTAAGAGAAACAGTTTACATGCCTGTATTTTATTTCCTTCCTCTAAGCTTTGCCACAAAAAGCACCAGAAGCTGTTTAAAAATGACTACTATTGGCTTTGGGTTTTTAGCAATCATTTCACTTTGTTGAAGTCAAGGAAGCATTTACTTTGTTCTTATCCTTATTTATATCCTTTACAGCTCTTACCTTGAAAGACCGTTTCACACTTGCCAGAAACCAGTTTCAATTTCAGACTGACAGAACTAACATTTAGAAGTGACTACTATTTGGAGGTATGTGAATGAGTGGACTAAAGAATTTCCAGGTCAGAAAGACTGGAAACACGTATGTCTTTGCATACAAGAAGCAGGTTTTAGGAAGGCAAGTTTAAAAGATGACTATCAAATTCAAATATGCCAAAAGCTCAGAGCTAAGAGGTAAACAAGATAAGCTGAATAAGCTGCCAATTACTTTGGCACCTACAAAGGGCACTTTTTGCTTGCTATTCTCTCCACCTTTCATATACTTCTGTCAAATTAGCATTCAGTAGAGTAGACAACAGAGCTGCTACAGGTTTTTAGCAGTACATGCTGCAGTGTCAGGGTGCAGTGCCATGCCAGGCCTGCTTAGACCCTCAGAGTCTTGTTCCATTTTAACCTCTGGCCACTCATTCCTTTGCCAGCCACCTTCTCCCTTTGCTGCTGGCACTCTGCACAACTTTACAGTCAGCTCATGAAACCGACCTGGCTGAAAGCTCATTTGTTTCTTCCCAGGACTACTGTGCAGGGAGAGCTACCCCAGAACTGGCTTGTTATGCAGCCACCATAAAGGTACTGCCAGTGCCAGGTAGAAGAGGAGAGATCCCAGCAGCTCACACTGAAGTTTCTTCTCTAGGCTGCTCTGGAAATACCCTACTGGCCTATTTAAAGTACAGCCCTAAACTTAACAAGCTTTCTAATAAGAAAACAACAATTTTGCTGCCTTACCCCTGCCCAAATCTAGTTGAGTCCTGGCTTCCTGCTGCTGTGGCCCACAAGGCCACCTCTGCTACGGGAACACCACCATCCAAAGCAGCAGATACAAACTGTCAGAATTCACCTCTTCACACCTTATTTGGCTCAGCAAGAGGATGAACAATGTAATTACAGCCTAACACATTAAAAACATGCGCTTGGTTCTTTGTAGACCACGTCTGAAGAGAGGTAATATAAAATATTACCTTTTACATACAAAGTATTAAAAAGGTAGCATTTTAATACTAAATTACAGAATTATTCTTCAGCTATTACAACTATGGAACACTTCAGTAGATCCTGGATCTACTGATCCAGTAGATCAAAATCCCAGTTCAGACTATTTGTCAACATGCTCAAATGTTGTGACTTCTGTAACAGGTATTATTATCTACCAGACAGCTTGTTTTCCCCTTTTTTTTCATGCCACAAGGAATAAAAGAAACAATGTGCTACGATTTACATTAATACCTCTGCCTTTTCCTGAGGACTTCATCAACTCAGCAACAAGCAGATTACTGACACATTTGGTGTGTTCTATGCTCTCCCAGTCCCTGAAAATCAGCTGCCCCTATGGTATTTTACTTCTTTCTTTACCTTTTTTAACTTTCTTTTTTACCTCCTCCTATAAAGGCTTTTGATTTAAGACACAAAACACTAACAAACAGAAACACAGCACAAAATCAGTCCAACTTCCCTCAAACACCCTCCACCCCAATCCAAATGTTCCTTCCAGAGACTCTTGCAAAGAAACCCTTTCTCAGATCCTTCATTAGAGCAGTTTGCCCACCTACCAAGCATTCATACTAAGAGGTGTAATTAGACAGGTAAATACATTCAAGTTTAAGGTGTATCAAAGACAGCACCTTTCATGGAGAAACACCAAAATTGTCATAAAGAACAAACAGCAAAATTACACCCAGTATTCCAAATTATCATAATTTCAATCTGTAATCTTCACTGCAATAGCTAATGAACTTCAGATTCCCCTAGCAAAACAGGACCAACTGACTTATAAGAAGATTGCCTCAGAAAAAGGACATGACTGGTTTACATTATGAGAAAATAAAGAAATAAGAATCAAATGCTAAATATTCTAGAGTGCCTTAATTGTACTAAAATATGGAAAAAAATAAGGCACCTATTATCAAAGCCCAGAAGGGCTGAAGAGAAATCATCCCTCTTTGCCTCTCAGGCATTACACTGAGACAGCTTCTGGCTTTTAGTGTAGCATGTAATTTATCCCAGTCTCCGTGGTACTAACACAAGGGTTTGAGGTCACTAGAGATTGCAAGTTCCTTATTTTGAGGAAACTATTTCACTTGACACACTTTGAAATCATCCCACTGGGCTGAATATCTTACCCTTCAAAAATAAGGGCCTGAGAGGTTTCAAGTTAGGTTGCATTCCTGATCCTTTTACAAGTCTTGGTGCTACTCTAAGGAGGATGCAGACATTCCTGACCAGGCCATCCAGCTTCACCTGTATTTTTTACCTCTGCTTCAGTTTTAAAAGAAATAATAATCAGAAAATCTTAAACTCAAAAAAACCAGACAGCAAAATCTGATCCTCAAGGAAAAGCCCATGATAAAAGGTACGAGCTTTATCTTGCTATTCCACCCTCAAAAATATCTGTGTAGAAGACAGAATGAACTTCAGGAAAAGTGTTTGCTCATGAAAAGGATGCAGAGTTACCCACATGAAGCACACAATATCACACTTTGAAGATTACTTCAAAGTGAGTGATAAAGCAAGCAGTAATTCCAAAATACATTGTTATATATTAAAGTACAAAGTAAAATACTCCTGCACTTTTAACCCACTTGCAAATTTTACTCTTACAGCTATTCAGGATTAAATGCAGCATTTCCCAGTCCCAAAGGCAGAACCTACAGTATGAAGCATACATTACATTCCTTAAAAAAATAAATAAAGAGCAGATGTCACAAAAGTAGTAGCTAACTAGCTTTAGACTAGGGAAACAGGAATGTTTCCCCTTTCTCTGATGTGATACAAGTAAAAGCTACTATTTACTGTTTAGAAGTGAAACAATTAGTAAAATATATTCTAATTAGGAACTCAGACTGTGTCCTAAATATTCTTTTGTGTGGTGTTTTTAAGCCTGACTAAATGAATCTCATTTGAGCAAAGACCACACAGTGGCATCATTTGCTTAAAGCAACAATGGAATACATTACACGCAGTAATAGCACAGACTGTAGTGTCATCAAGCTCATACATAAAATACGTACTCTTAAATACATTCTCAGCTGCACATATCTATGCAATAAGCAATACTACTTCTGAAGTGATAAATTCCTTATTAGAAATTTTTGTCCTTCATGTTTTGTCCTAAAAAACAGCTTACATCCTTTCTGTACAACTTTGATGAGGTATAGACACCCTTATCTTTTCAAAGGATTAGGCAATATACCACTGTTAACACATATCCCCTATTTTCCAAAGGAACATACTATCCATGTTGAACTTGCCCAGCCAAAAAATTCAACAGCACTTACTTGCAGATGCATTAAACCATGCTTTGGGACAAGAATTAATCCCTTCAAATGACAGGATTTACCTTAAGTATAACCTCACACAATTCAAATGATAATGTTTTCTCAGTACTATGGTCAGGTTGTTAAGTTCTCAGCAGGCCTCAACTGGAGGCACACAATTCAGTTCCTAAAACATTCTCTCCTTGAGCACCACTACCTCTGAAGATCACAGCCAGCTCCAGCCTTTAGACAGTACTCCCTGTAAGTCCTACCTTTTTAAAGAGGGGTGCAAGCTGAAGGCAACGCTTGGTTCTCACACTGAACCAATCAATAGCTACTGTTCAAGCTCAAAACACAAAGAGAAAACCCATCAGTTTTCAAGCGGTTCTGTCTTAACAATTTGTAATTAGGATCAACGTTAAAACTGAAAGAACTGAACCTGAGGTACATTAAGAACACAGAATACCATCACTAAAACTGAAAACTCAAATGAAGCCTCAAGAGCAACACAGATTGCAGGCAATTTTCTGAGTCTTCCAGGTATTGAACAAACACACTCAAGTTTGGCTTCCCAGGCAGGGATTTTTGAGGAACTGCTTTAATTTTCTTATCAGAAAGGCCAGATAATTGACTTCTTTTGAGTCTTCACAACATATTTCAGTTCTCTGTGACCTCACAAAGTATGAATGCTACAAATGAAGACAGCTTGCCAGTTCAAACACAAAGATATGATGACAATATAACTATCCTTACCAATATCAGCCATATGACACTATCTTGCTCATCTGGAAATGTAACTGAACACTGGACCAAGAGACCGATGCACTGTTCGTGCAGTTCAAACACTACAAGTTAAGCCTGTCATCAAGTAGAATTAAATAAAAACTTTATGAAACAGCACTGCATCCAGACCTAGGTTCAAAAAGTGCCCAGACCTCCTCTTTAAAAAAGGCATTTAAGACATCAGTTAAGTATCTCAATCCTATGCCTCAAGGTGGACTGCTCATAACTGATTGTTACATCCAGTGAGTACAATACCTAGATTCAAAGGGGAATTCAAAAGAAAAAGGCAGCAAGAACTTAAGTGTGCGGAATACATGATATTTCAGTCACCACAAGAGGCAACTGTAGCTCCCTCATGTCCACACAGCTGACAAAGGTCTCAATGCTAGCTACATTCAAGAGAGTCATTGTTTGTGGGCTTGGGATGGGGGTTTTTATGGTGATGATGTTTTTTTATGTAAAGTATCATTAAGAAACATGTTTCCTACTTGGTGCCAGCAAAGAGATCAGACTGCAGTTTATACAGCAAACATTGTTGTGTGTGCATCTGAAAAATGATCAAAGGTACAATGCTGGGTTTACTTTTGTTGAGAAGTAATATTCCAAATTTATTCAGCATTATGACCATGAGACTACTGTGAGAGATGCAATTATATTAGCATAAGTAATGCAAAGAGAAATAGCCTTGAAATAGACTGAAAACTTTAGTAATATAGCACCCTCTCCTTAAAAGAGATCTCTGTTTACTCTTCATATTGACTTGCATTGGTACTGTACAAAGCACAGTACAAGTCTATAATCAAAGGCATTTATGATCTAGTTTAGACATGAACACAGGTTCTAATCCAAAACAGCTTAGATTTCTCATCCAAGATAGTATCACTACATCAGGAAAATGCTAAGTGAACCATAGCTGAAAAACAGCTAGGCTCTTCCAAGACAGCTCAGATAACACCAGCAGGGAACACAACCAAGCAGTACAGATGAAATTCCAGGCATGCACCCACTGGAATCAGCCCACCTATAGCTGCAGACCTCAGCCCAAGAGGGAGGTTACTGTGCATAGAAAGGAGATTAGACAGATCTGCCAAAGCAGCAATACTACAACTAAGAGCAGATGCAGAAGCTATCTGAGGGAAGAGCGGCCAGAGGCTGCAAGGCCTGTAGCAAGCTCTAGGAATGCTTACCAGCCAAATAACAAGAGCTCACTGGTGCAACCCTGCTACATGACTTCTATTTGCCACTTCTCAACAGCTTAAAGATGCAGCACATACATAAGTACATCAGTAGCTGGTAGCAGAACTTCTAGTTATTTCATAAACTTCAAAGTTTCACTCTTCAACACAATCTACATTGATTAATGCTGTCCAAATACAACTCATCTCCTATCCCTGCAGTTGACTTCCACAGTGGAGCCATTCACATCACTAATTTCAGGATGGTGTTAAGCTGCAAACATTAGGAGCCAGAATTTTATGTGCAAGAAATCTGTTCAATCACCTTAGAAAGTTTTAGTTAATTTCTGCCTCCAGCCAGCAGAAAGCAAGCCCAGTGTCACAGAACTCACTCTATCATGTTTTGATCCTCTGAGTCCAACATCTTAAACTGATAATTGAATTCCCAAATGCTGCGTGGCAACTGGAACACCTGGGTAGGCCTTTCCTGCAGGGTGCCCTTGTCAGTGTCAGTAGGCACCAGCACCTCGCACATAGCTCACCCTGTGTGCTCAGAAAAACCACTGTAGGCATGAAGTGGTCACTAGTCTCAAATGATTGCCCTGCTAAGGTTTGTTGACACCTTTTGGCAGGGCTAGCTCAGCTGTGTGCAGGCTCACTTGAAACAGAGGGGACTGCAAACTCTCAGCACTCCAGACATCTTAAAGCAAACAGCTCTGGATGTCATTTCAGGTATTACCATGATGACATTTCTGTACAAACTCAATAAAAGCTTTCCTGCTGGTGACCAAAATGATTTCCTAAACGAATAGGAACACACAGTAAAGCACACTCCGCCTCCTGATGAAGGAGCTCTTGCAGTTTCCACCTGCTGGCAGAAGATGGTAAATACTTACCTTGCAGAAGGAGAAAGTGCAGTTACATCCTACCTTAAAACTCAAACTACTAGCAAAAAAGACTTCTAAAAATCAAAGCCTAGCCTAGAAGAATCACCAAAATATAAACAGAATTCTTTGGAATTACAAAAAACCCATTCAGGTGGTTAAAAACGAAACAGCTGATGGTCTTGCTAATTTTTAGCATCAGGCTACATGTCCTTCTAAAGCGTATTTTCCCTTGTTATGATTATGAAACATATTGCAGTGTTCTGATGAGGAAATACAGAACCCAAACCAACAACCACCATTTCCCATAGTCATCGTGCTGGGGGAGGGGAGGAAGGGAGGATAAAGGGGGAAGGTAAAGGGCCAGAAGGAATAACCACTGTAAAGACCAGTTAAAAACATATGGAGTTGTGAGAATTTCAGAGAATGTAAGAACTAAGAATAAAGACCCACTGACATACCTTCCGAACAAATGGCTTCCTTCAAATAGAGTAGCACGTCTGCAAACTTCCTGACGTCGTTCACCAGTTGTGTGATATATTCTGGATCCACAACAGGATTTTCATAGCAGTCCGAGTTGGAGCTGATGCTGCTCAGAGAGCTGCTCTTGGTGCTGCGCCCCATTCCCCAGCTTCCTGAATTGGAGACTGTAAAGAAGTTGGAGGTAGACAGTCTGGCTAATCCCAAACCACGCTTGTTGCTTCCACCGTTCTGCCGCAACATCCCAGCAGCCGCTGTGCTTATAGAGCTCCTGCAGGTAACGCTCAGCGGCGCTTCAGGTCCATTGGACAAGCCAAAGATGAAACCCTTAAAAATGAAGGGGGGGGGGGGGAGGGAAGGAGGGGGGGAAAAAGGAAAAATGGGGTTTAGTATGA
>JBAFWW010015190.1:0-28606 GCA_036873685.1 Agapornis canus
CCTGGCCTTGAACACTGCCAGGGATGGGGCAGCCACAGCTTCTCTGAGCAACCTGCACCAGTGTCTCAGCACCCTCACAGGGAAGATTGCTTTCTCTAATAGCTCATTTATATTTTTCATCTTCCAGTTTAAAGCCACTCCCCCTTGTACTATTGCTACATGCCCTTGTAAATAGTCCCTCTGCAGATTTCCTGTCAGCCTCTTTTAGGTACTGAAGACTGCTCTAAGGTCTCCCCAGAGCCTTCTCTTCTCCAAGCTGAACAATCCCAGCAGGCTTGGGTACAAGTCCTCCTCCTTATCTAATCCTGCCTGGAGAGACAGGAAGGAACTCATAATATAACCAATGTAGTGATTAAAGCTTGAGCTCCAGGGTGGCATATCAATATATATGAACCCTGGGTTAGAACTGAATCATGTCTGGGACTGCACTGAATCTCCAGTGGGGCACTAGTGAGAATCATTTTAAAATGGCATACAACCAAATTTACAAGTGCAACTGAAACAATTAGCAATAACTGATGACTGCAATAGTGTGTAAGTTCTGGCTACAGATCACTATTCATCTTTTTTCCCTGTAAACTGCAACCACAGATGCAAATTGTCCACTTGAGATTTTTTAAGAGCTTTAATTTCCTGGAGCTATTTACAAATCTTAGAGACCACAGAGAAAACTTCCTTAAAAGGGTAAGCAAAGCCACTGCTCATACTGCAGCCAGGAAACTTCCTACAGTTATTTCATTCTTCTATTGTTAGGCAGATTAAAGAGTATGAAAAAATAAAAGGATATTTTGGACTACATCCTGAAACACAGAAATCCCATGAACAGTCCTTCCCTGAGGTGAGAACTTTCTGCAAAGGCTTATATTGTCAATTCCAAAAGACCATCAGTTGTAAATGATATTCAGAGGAATGTGCTTTCTTCCTTAACATTGCTAATGAGAGAGGATCACACAGGTAAAGCAGCTCTCAGAACATTCTGGGCTTGTGAAATTGTAATTGAATTGAGTAACTGAATAGCAAATTGATAGTGGACAGTGAGGTAGAATATGCTGGTAACTTCATTCTTTCTAAATTTCAGTTCATTTCAAAATAAGTTTTTATGCTTATACATGCTTGCAGTGGCTGACTGGTCTGCATGCAGAAAGACATACCTGTCCCTTTTGAGAGCACTTACCAATGTTCACATGTTATCACTATGACTATTTTTATAAAACTTCCTAATACTCCAAAGACATACAGACCACAAATAATCATCTTCCATAAGCCTTTAGAAGATAAGTACATTTTCTCCTAGTTCCAAGTTTTACTGGCTGCACTGGGTAACTGGTCACACTGGGTTAAGTAATTGCCAAAACAGCTCTATCAAATTCTCTTTTTTTTCATCACAACTATTCCAGAGGCACTGTCAGTTTGAAGAGGGGAAATCAATGGATGACAGTCTTGTTATTTTCTACTGTGCTGGACTGCAAAATGTTGATGACCTGGGGCAGACCAGCCTCACCAGGGTGGCCAGTTTCAGCTGGTGTCAGACTTTCATAACACTTCTCCCCAGCACTGAAAAGCATTCGAGACATTTGCCTTTTGTTTACAGCCCTTTCCAAAAATGATATTAATCTGAAGTAGCTTGTGAGGCAGTGAACTTCAGTGTAAACCTTTCAAGGTTGATACCAGAAACAGAGCTGCACACAGGCAGCCTTGTTTGGAATTGTTTCCCTCTCTGCATTTCAATGCTTGAGACCTTTCCAGACTGTGTTCTCTAAAGAGCATTTGAATAGAGAGTCTGCACAGCACAGCAGGCACCAGGCAGGCAGACATGTCTCTAACTCTGCTGTTCTTCCCCATGTTGCAGTTGTCACAGTTCTGTACAAGGCTAATTGTACTGGATTTCAATAGCAAATTTGGACCATGTTCAGTTATTTTGGGATCAGTTCTATTTGCTGTAAGGTTTCCCTATTTATATTTCATGTTTACATGTATCAGCCCTCACGCTACGCAAAACATATTAGTACTTTCCTTACAACTTATTATGTAAATTATGGTATAAAATTTCATGGCACCTTTGATACAAAGATCTAAAAATGTTCCAAAACCACTACTATGCCTCATTAAGACTGTTAGGGTTTTATACTCATTCAAGAGATAATTAAACTAAGCTTCAGAATATTCATGGTATTTTGCTGGAAAACTGCTTTTAAGTTTTAAGTGAGAATTTGGGAATAGAACCTAAATTCTTATTCACATTTCTGTCCTGAAATATCATGATACTAGACTGAGGCGCTGATCAGAGGTTCAACATGGATTATGTTGAATTCCATGGCTTTTCAACATTTCATTGCTACCATCAAAAGTCAAGCATGAAAAATATACATTCATTTTCATGAGAGTACCAGCTGTAATGAATTACATGTGTTTATATCATTTCCAAATTAAAACAGCTCAGTGCTGTTAACACTATGGCAGCTCCATTTTCAGTGTGTGTATTTTGCATGTTTACTTAATAAAATATCATCCTAGTCTTCAAGTCCTATATGTGCATTCACAATTCAATTATATGGCCATTTTGTTATAAAAATTAGATGTAGACATATATTTTTGCTTTACTGAAGAGTAAATAATGTGTTTTAATAAAGGTCTACTGTCTATCACTAGGATTTTAGTTCAGAGATGTTCAATGTCCTAGTCAGTCAAACTGAATTCAATTTAGACATCTAACTCCCTCAGGACAGGTTGGAAAATGTCAGCCTAAAATAGTATGTGCTTGAGTACAACAAACTAGAAAGGCACTTCTGATGTATATATTTGCATGTACAAACAAATGTCACAGAGTATATCAGAGTAGCAACTAACCCCTTTTTCACAGAGCTGAATTTCCATTCACAGCCTTTAACTATGAAGAGTTGCAGGAGTAATACTTCCTTCCACTTGCATAGCACCTGAATAAAATGAGAAAAAGGGCTTCTCAACTTCACCAGGTAGTGACAAGTGACCATAGGAAAAGTTAAAATAGCTACCACTGAGGTACCAGTTACAGACTGGCCCAAATGCCAAGGGTTTAGAAAGTGAGCTAATGCTCTAAACAAGGCTGTACATATTGGGTAACTTAAGAGTCAAGAACAGAATTTAATGCTAGTCAGTAAAAATACAGAAGGCAGTACCAATTCAATTAGTTGCTTTTGAAAAGGACCAAGGTAGATGGTTCATAGCTTTATTTTCAGTTAGGAAAATAGGATCTCAGATATACATGCAAAAATAACTTAGTTTTGTAATTCTGCAAATTTACTGCAGAAGATATACATACCTTTTTCAAAGTGTACAGAATTAGTCATTACCTCTCTGCTGGCTAAACCTTCCCTGGAAGCAAGTGAAAAGTTTGTCTGTGCTATTGCCATGAACAAGAGAAGGCTCTTGAATATACTGTGCCCCTTTTAATGTGCTGGGAGAGTGCTTCCACAGTGGAAAATGTTCACAAGTCTACATTTCCTTTGTTAGCCACAATTTCCTTCTTCTGTTGTTACTAATAGAGACCCTGCCTCTTTTCATATTCTGTATTTTTGCAAATACTAACACAGGCAATCAACAGGCTTTAGGGACAAAAATTCTTACACATGCATTTGAATTACATTTAAGGAGAAACACTACAGTGCCAAGCTAAAACTCATGGAATGGCAAGCTCCCCACTCGAGGTAGCAGACAGAGAAAATTTGGGTTTGTAATAAGTAGGATTTATTTTCATCTTCTTTCATAACAAAAATTAGCTCATGTAAGAGTTGACTTTTTTCCCTCTAACCATCAGTTCTTGAATGTTTCTGTTACTGTTTCTCTCAGAGCAAGCAACTGCACTGCTGAAAGAAGGGCCAGGAATTAGAATGACCACACACAGGGATCTTAGCCCAGGAGTAACCAAGACAAAGGGGTGCCTGGAATTGACAGAGCATGTAAAACGGCACACAAATACAACACACATGAAACATAAGCAGGTACAACCGTTAGCTGAAGAGTTTGCAGTGTTATAAAGTTGCTTTTCAGATAGGCAATTTATACCCTGGCAGATCTTATTCTGGCTGACTCTTTGCAATGAACCAGGGTTCTTCATCTCGGCAACAGGAACTTGGCTCATCCAAATCATCCACAGAACTAGGGAAGTGTGAAAGCAAGCAGTGAAGATATATCCCATATTTGTAGTTGCTGCTGACTGATTCTGCTGGAGAATCTGATGCTGGCATCCGCACTCCATAGCTCATGGAAAAAGTTACGCTTTTCAGCTCTGCTATGTAGTATTAATCTGTAGCTAACTTGATTCTTACCCTGTCAGCACTCCTGAAAACTTTGCTCTTGTAGGAGGCAGGTACTCTTCTCCATAAGGAACATTGGATTTATCATGATCTCTGCTAACTTCCCTCCTTTCCCCTGCTCAAATCATGGCATTGTGGCAACAAGCAAACATCAGAACATTGATGTTACAAGACTAAGAGACACCAGGCTCCAGCCAGAGCAGCATAGAAGGCTGTTCACCTGCTCAGATCCAGAATTCACAGCCAGCTATGTGCTTGAAATAGAAATTTAACCAATACCTATTTCACTCTAAGCTGACAGTAGAAGGTGAAGAAGTTGCACATGTCCCCCTCTGTTGTCCTTGATGCAATGCTGGCTAATTGTTGGCAGGTAACGGGGCAATATTTTCAAGTGACAGAGCCCATCTGCCAGAGGCCTCCTATACTCTTTGGAATCTGGTTGGTGCCTCATAGGCAGTGATAATGGGAGGTTCCCCCTCTCTGTTTTTGCCTGCAGGAAGTGTTTTATTTATGATATCACAACATAATTGCTCTGTTTCAAGACAAAAGAGCAGGAGTCATCACTGCTTGCTTTCAAAAAATAATATTTTCCATTCTATTCCCTGAAAACAAGTCCCAAAAGGGAGGAAGCAGGTTACATTGCTATGGGTTTGATCATCCCTTGCATGAAGTAAATGTTCCACTTACTATTTACTTTAATGATGGGGGATCAGGGCACAACTATCAGCCATTCTTTGCAAATCATACCACATTCAAATCCTTGCTTAGAAACATCCTGTTGCTTCTGCCCTCAACTCCCCTAGACTGAAAGGTATTTTGCCAGAATAAGAGGGGGATCATTCAATATATAAAATGGCCTGCCAGAAACTAGTTTATATTAAACAATTTTACTATAATTTAGCAACTCAGTGGAATGATTTTAGTAATTCTGGAAACTTTGTACAATTCCAGAAAAGGGAAGACTAATATGCTTATTACAGAACACTAGAGTTCTGTTCTGACACAGAACTAGCATCCACTTTGGAATGCTAGTACAAGTTTTACTTTTTGCTTCTCCCTAGTTTTACTGTACACTTCAAGTGAATCTCCATGCTTCAAATGAGGTTAAACTATTTTAAGCTACAAGTAAGCAAAGCCATATTTAGTGTACCATAAACAGCAGATCTCCAATTTAGGTTTTATAACACCAGTTTAACCTATTGCTATTTACTCCTAATTGAACCATGGTGTAAAATAAGATGCACAGTTAGTTATTAAAGAAAAAATGGGCTGTGTTACATTTATTTTAAAGAATTAACACAATGTTTTCTATTTTGATTGTCTTTCTTAAAAAAAAAAAACAAAAAAAAGCCAGGAAATTAGCCTGCTTGTCCTCCCCTCTTTGGCAAATTCAGTATTGAAAGTAACAACCACTCATAAACATTTTCTAGACAAAATGAAAGTAGCTTGTTGGATTTTATGAAAGTGCAATCTTTTACTTTATTTCAACAGCATCTATAGCAGTCTAAGAGGTATTGTGGCTCACTTTTTAAGAAGAATACAAAACACTACAGTAATGATTTTTTTTTTTTTTCCACATTACATTGCCCAGAAGCTGCTCTTTTCCTTCTGCAGGAAATTCCTATTATTCTACACAGAAGCGTGCTGTTACTGGTCTAATAGGAAGAAGTTTATTAAACTTGACCAAATTCTAGAGAAAGATTATTTCAATGAGAATTGTGCAAGCTGTTCCTTTTTAACAACTAATCTGATGCTGAGTAGCAATATCTAATGAAAAGATGAAATTTGCAAAGCTGAATTCAACCCAACAGAAGTTGGTCAATTCAGGATTCAAAAAGCAAAGCCGGTAGTCTGTTAGCATAGGCTGTTTTTGTGGACTGTTTTAACTGTCTGTTCTGCATTCTAATGGCAGCTGCAGGGGTAGTTTCCAGCATAGCTGTCTGGAAACCATTTCAATAGAAGTTTTTCCAGATGCAGGCCTGGGTATGCCAAACATTCTGGCTCTTCAGTATAAAAAGCAAATTAGAATCTGGGACTATGGTGCTTTTGCAGTAAGCAGCCTTAATCAATGCTCAGCTCAAAGACCCTGTCTGCATTGAAAAATCAGAATGGTTCCACAGGTCTTAATTTGGAGAGTGATATAAAAATGTGTCAAAGCTTAAAATTAACCATATTATTATTTAGTTTGACTGTCACAGGACTATTATTCAAAGTAATACTATTTTTCAATACATCTGTATATACTTCTGAAAAATAGATATATGTGGGTTCTCATTATCAGTTTACTCCAGTGAGAGTCTAGGAAACGCATATCATTGAATTAAGCATTGTACTCCCTTTACTTACAACTCTCATTTGGCACCCACAAGAAAAAAAAGGATTGATAGCAATTCAAGGAACTGCTGACATTCAGAGTGAGTTTTTAATTAGAACTCTTCTTGACTTATCATCTTTTTGCATCTTGTTAGAATCTATGTTCCTTTGCGCTTCTCAGAGATATTTAGGTACAAGAGTCACACAAACGCCTGATGGAAAAGACAGATGAGTCAAACTGTTGGAATGCTCCCAGGGCAGCAGTTCAGACTGCTAAGTCTTCAGACTTTTTCCTCTTCTAAATGTCAGATGTGTCACCAATTTAACAGCCATTGCCTGAAGAGATTTGATTATGTGCCACCATCACCCCTCTTAATTAATCGAAGCACCAAGTGAAAAGTAAGAATATGTTCTCTTTCAATTTTATTCCTAACTCACAGGAGGAAAATCAGTAACTCCTTTGTTAAGTAATAAAAGCAAATAGTGACAGATGTGGTCAGAGTATCTCATGTTTTTTTACAGGATGATGTAATAAATGAAAGAAAGCAAAAATTATGGAGAAAAATAACCAAGTTTCCAATTACAAACAGAATTTGCTTTTTTATAGTTGTATGAAATAACTGGGTCTCTTTCAAGTATACACTTTCTACAACACTAAATTAGAATGGCAAAGAATGTTGACCTGATAATAAACCGTATCTTGTATCTCCCTGCCTGTTCTTCAGGGCCACAAAAAAGCTCAGAAAACAAAGATCAACAAAGACCAATACACTGAATCATCAACCCACCATGAGTCCTCTTTTGACAGGTAAACATATTTGTTTCACAAGCATATTCCTTATATTGTCTTTTCAGGATATTTGTCACAGTTCTTTAATTTCCTTAAGTAAAAAAAGAAAACTCAGTGAAATTTAGTACAAAAAGTAAAGTTAAAATCCAGGCAGCCATATAGAAAGTTTATCCTGTCAGAAGCATTTTCATTAAGATATATTGTTTTTCCTATGAGGTTTAAAAAATCCAAAGCAAATTCTAGCCAGTATGTTAGAGTTCAGCGTCTCTTAACTCTCTTACTTGAAAAAGGGTCTGTAGGTGAACAAAATAGGCAAGTCCCATTCCTTACTATTCAGAGACACGCTTCAAGTTTCAGAGAAATCAGATCTTCACCACAGATAGATTAAACAGCAATACTACTCCACTTATTAGATGAAGGCTGAAAACATATTTTTCTGACAGAGGCCAGTTTCAGTGGAAACTATTTCACTAATCATTTAACCATCCTCAGAATATGCTGTGATTCAGTTGCTTCAGATACTGTTTTCCCTATTCTGCAAGAAATGGAGAACTGTTTTTCCTTAGTGTATTAAAAATGACCTCTACAGTAAGTCTCACTCTTTGACACACAAAAAACCTGATTATGACCCATTTCTTTGATCAAGAGAAAACTGTCAAAAAGGCTTGATTATGACTGATTCTTCATTGCAGATAAACTCTGTGATTAAAAGGAAAAATAAACTTCCTAATATAGACATATACCATTTTTAAAAAACATATCCTCTTTATTAAATGTCTAAACATGCATGAAAAGCTTTGCTAAAAATTGATAAAAGTTAAGACTTACCTTGGTCAAATCTCAGAATCCAAGGATGATTGATGCTGGCAACTCTGGGAGTTAACCTTCTGTGTTGTTTTATACTATGCCTCTCCCACTGCCTGCTGTTGTATCACTGCTAGTCCACTCATCTTGTGTGTAGTTGCAATAATGATTATGTTTTGCCACCATTTCTATTATCAAAGTGAAAGAGGTAAGTCTTTGTCAGAATGAAAAATTATGTTCATTCTTTGAACCAAAATTAACTCCTCAGTCTGAGAGCCCTTAGAGCAAGATATTTATAGACATGAAGTGCTTTCTCTTTGTCAATGCAGCCTTAAAAACATTAGACAGGAAGAAAGACAAACGTCTGCACTGATTTTGATTGTTTAATACTCAAGAGTGAAAAAGTGTAAAATCACAAAGCTTATACCACCACAAAAATGCAAATGACCAAAACACAAGCAGCCTGCAAAGTTTCACACAGCTGACATCAACAAACCAGTTTCAACATTCTTACCGTCTTTTTAAACATCTGCTATTCACAAACACCAGTCAATCCAGAATTCTCTCTTTCACACATCTTTCTTTATATTCTATGCTAATATTTGCTTTCTAGACCAGTGGTTTACACATTTGGAAAACAGTGCCCCACTTCTGATCTATATAGGCATATAAATATATAGTTGATATTTATATTTTCAATTTACTAATTATATTTTTAAAGCATTTTGTTTAATCCAAACTCAGCAGTAAAGTTCTTATTTGTATTTAATGAAAAGCACAACTTATATGACAAAGCTTCAGAAGTGCATGCTGACTGAGGTTATATCAGCCACAGGTTATAATACTGATGGAGAAAGTCACTGTACAAGGGGAATTAGTACATCAGACAAGTAAGTCATATTTACTCTTACTAGTAATGCATGTACCTACAGCTCTGCTTTTGCAAATGCAACCATCAGGCCTGAAGGATACAACTGTCCACCTAACTACACTTTGTTGCCTGAAGGTGACATTATCCAAAAGCTATTGTTACCTCAAAACATCTCAGTTTAATGGGAACTGCATGGGCTGCTTACACAAACATTTTTAAAACTTCAGCCCTTTTTACATGGGATGTCTTTGTCTTCACAGCCTGAAAGTATTCATACAATGGAACTGTGCATATCTTTAAATGTCGTGTTAATGCACATTTCCTGTACAATAACTTTCCAACAGTTAATAAAAAACCTGTTCCTAAATAGAACTAAAGTACACAGAACAATTTTTCCCCTCCAGACATTCAAAATACAACTTGGTGTAACCTACTGATACTGATGTGTAAAGAAATTTCTAGAGAGATGTTGTGGCCTCACTAGCAACAATACTGAATTTTTTTTTCCTTCCTCTTTCAATGCTAACTCCATCTATCTTCTGTGATTCACTTGCTCCTTACTGGTTTATTCCTTCACCTGACATTGTAATCCTCTGAGCAGGTGAAAATAAACAGAAGAGTTCTGGTATAGTTGTTCCTATGAAGCATGTCAGTCAAAGATTCCACAAGGTATCAATAACAAGGTTTGACCTTTTAAGTATATAAGTTATAAGCTTATAAGTTTAAGTATATAAGTATAAGAAGTTATAAGCTTCTTGATAGTTACAAAATACATTTTCTGCAGATATTCTATCTGTTTTAAAGAGGAAGAATAAGTTTCAGCCAAGAATAAAACTTCAAGAAAACTAATCCTGATTTTTAACTCTTGCTTATTACAGACCTTCCTTCTCCCTTTACGCAATTATTTAATACTTGAAGCACAGAATCTGATTGCTTCCAGTTAGGCATCTAGCTGAAAAATTCTGGCTTATACACAATTATTACAATAGATGTGACCATCTTTAAAATCATAGGGTCAGCTAAGGAAACAGAAGTATAGGATGATGTTAGAAATATTACAATGGATAACAGCCTATTTATAAATGGAAACACAAAATTTTTCGAGCACATATGAATCATTTTGAATAAACAGCATCCATTCCGTATTGAAAAGCATCACTAAGCTCAGCTTACATGCCTGTAGTGCTTCTACACAACTCAGTTTCCTATTCATTTTCCAGCTGTTAGTTACGTTTCCAATTTCAACAAATGATTTCATATGACAGGATCGAAAAAAATCCAATCCTGAGTATACTAGTACTCACACAAACAAAAGAAGGAAAACAGACAAACCTTAAGAGTTAATCTTTGAAACATTAATAGTTTTGTACCGTTTCAAACTTAGTAACTAAGGCACATAACAATTGAACTGTCCCATATCTGAAACAGCATGATATGTCAGTCAGCATGGAGCTTCTCATCAGCTTTGCATTTACATCCATATTATAAAGCAGCATTCAGTTTTGAAAAACCTAGCTCCTGTTAATAGTAAGGAATCTGAAAAATGGCTAGACATGGCAGAGTAAGATAGCTTAACTGGATTCTAATATAGATTAGCACACACAAAACTATTCCTACGTAACCACAGGAAAAAAACCCTAATCTGAGTCAGCAACCACCGGCCTGGCACAACACAGCCATCCGGATACAGGTGTGCTTCTGCTCTGCAGAGAAGGTGTGAGAGGGTGAGCAAGTGAATGTGCGTGTGTGTGTGCATGTAAAAATAGCAGCTTCTCATTTGTGGATCCTGTTTCTCCTCTGTGTCCAGTATGGTATCTTCTTACCCCAGTAACAAAAATATTTTGGCTGCTATTTTTGCTTCTGCTAGCACTGCACAGTTTAGTACAGTTAGTGGTGCTGGTTTCTGATCTGGACTTTGAAGTCACTGAATTACAATTGTAAAGTTAAATTATGTCCTTCATTTAACCTATGTGCAATCCACATGAAATTAGCTTATTTTCAGATTATTTAAGTAGAAACTTTGCCCTGAAGCAAATGTTACCACTGGGGGGGGGGGGGGGAAAAGGGGGGGAAAGAAAAAGAAAAAAAAAATCCAATCTTGGGTTGGATTTTCAGGGCTAGCAATTGAAAAGGGCATCTTTTCATTTGTAAACAAAGAAAGGATTGTGTGGAAAGGACTCCACACACAATGATCCTAAGTGTCATCAATGCCATTCTTACAAGTTTTCAAGTTCTTTTTACAAGAACAGAACATGTATCAGCTAATTTTATTGTGTTAAGAAATTAGGTATTATATAATGCTTGACTTCATGCTTACCTTCAGCAATACCTAGTATCATGTACTGTAAAATAAGTTGATGTTATTCATGTTATAGCCACTGAAGTTACTTTCAGTGGATATACTATCCAGCCTATTTTTATCATTTCTTTTAAAGATAATAAAATGTACTACTTTCTAAACATAAAAATCACTATTTCTTACAAGGAATACTATGAGGAATCCTTGCTTCAGTGTTGTCTCTTTTGCACTGCAATCTTTTTACACAAGTATATTTTTGTCAGTTCTTGTTATGCTGAGCTTGATCCTACAGAATCCTATTTAGTTTTTATAGCTGTAATAACTGTAACTTAAAATGTTTTCATTAGGTATTGCATGTAAATACATAGAAACAGAACTGAAAGTCAGCTACCTACAAGCTCATTAGTCTTACATTCTGTTACATCTGTGGTTAGTAGCTTAAGATTTAAATAGAATTGCTGAATATTTTAGCAACCAAGTACAATACAGTATTTGGGTTTTTTTTAAGTTTAAAAGACCTATTCAAGTACACACTTGTTAGTTGACATCCTATAAACACAAACACAAAATACAATCCTTTGAATTCCCCAGTGGAAAATTCCTGTTTCTAGGGGTGGAAATATCTGAAATTATTGGACATGGATATCTGAGGAAAACATACTAATAACATGATTTCTCCCAAAAATAAAAAGTGTGCTGAATAGGTAGAGGCTTAGATTCAATATTTCAGTCCACTGCCAATTATCTGAATATTTTGAGTGTTTCCCCATCCCTTTCTTTCTCTTTTTAGAAGAAAACGGGTAATAAAAAATGTATAAACAAGTTACCAACTAGATTTCATTAAAGAGTCCTTTCAGAACCACTGTCCATCATTATCATCATCTTCCTCCTCATGGTCCAGATAGAGAAGAGCGACTTTCTTTTCATCAGAAATAACTGACCTTTGGTCTACCATTCTTTGCAATTGCACAGTTCTATCAAACTCATTATTTTCATTCTCTACCATCTGTGACTGAATAACAGAAGGATCTTGGTTACTGGATATGAGCATTGTTCCTTGCTGTTCTCCACTTTTTATGATAGATATTCCACCCATATTGGAAACATCCATTTGAAAAGTATAAGATGTTTCCTTGGATCCTACTTTAATATGCTTTACAGACCTACTGCTCTCAGATGACTCTTCTGTTTGTGAAAGGTCTTCCATTGTTTCAGAAGTAGGTTTTGTGAAGATTATTTCCTCAGTGTGAGTTTCTACAGGAGTTATTTTAACATGCCTGTAAGATCTACTGGTATCTGAGCTTCCTTCATTCTCTGAAAGACATCCTTCTTGGTAAATGAGCTGTGGAGTTTCAGAAAGGGAGCCTTGATAGATGATTCGTTCAGTGCTTTTAACTCCCACTTGACCTACTCTATAATGCTTTATTGAACCTCCTGAAAGAGTCTGGTCTTCAAGTTCACTGATTTCTGTGTGCTCAGAGATGGGCCCATGGTAGATGATTTTTTCAGCTGTCATAAACTCTTGGGGACCCAGCTGAATATGTCTGACTGAACTTTCTGTCTGTGAGAAGCCTCTAGTGTCACTGACCTCCACTTTACCAGAGATTGGTCCTTCAAAGATAACTTGCTCAGTATGACTCTCTTTTGGACCTAATCTGAAGTGCATTATTGAGTTGCTGGAGTCCACAGACCCTTCTGTCTGAGAAATGTTACCTGAGCTGTTGAGCTCCAGTGAGTCTGAAACAGGCCCTTCAAAAGATACTTCTTCAGTTACTTGCCTTGATCCTACTGTGACATGTCTTGTGGATCTGTTGAAGTCTCTTGAAAACTGGGAAAGATTTCCAGAATCAATGTCTTCTGCAGTTGTAGAAATAGGGCCTGTATAAATTATTTCTTCTGTGGTAGAAACAGGGCCTGAATAAATGACTTCTTCTGTGGTTTGGATTTCTTTAGGACCCAGCTTAAAATGTCTCACAGATCGACTGAACTCTGACAATCCTTCTGTCTGAACAACATCTTCTGAAGCACTGATCTCCTCTGTTTCAGCACCAGGCCCTTCATGCACGATCTGCTCAAATCTCTGAACTTCTGCTGGACTGATCCTAATATGCCTTATAGTGTTGGTCTCATCAGTAGATTGTGGTGAGTGAGGGACTTCTCCAAAATCTGAAGCTTCAAAAACTGAACCGTCATAAATAACTTTTTCAGTGGTATGATACCCTGTGCTACCAGTTCTCCGCACTGTGGAGGAGCTGTAGATTTCTTGATCAGCCAAAGGAGTGTATTTGTCACCATCTACTTCTATATTGCTTCCATCATCAACTCTCTCCAAACTCTCTTTTCTCAGGGAATGCAGTGTTGCCTTCTCCTTCTCACTTGCAATTACTTCATCAAGCTGAGCTGCATTGAATTCATCAGTATTAAGGGTCTGTGTTAGATTGACTTCAGCAACAATAGTCACCACGCCAGCATCCTCCTTTTGATCAACTTTTTTGATATCAAACTCTAAGCTACTGGAGTCAGCTTGACTTTGTTTTGTTAATGCAGATAGCTCCTCTTTCACACTGTCTGGGAGATTGCCCTCTAACTGCTCCAAAGCTTCCTTCAACTGAAGTTTAGGGTCCTTTGTTTCCTTTGATAAAAGCCCTTTTATTGAAGTCTGAAATTCATGGGGAATTTTAATTTCTTTTTCAATAACCATGGATTCTACATGGGAAGTTTCAGCTTCAGGATGCTCCTTTAAAATATGGGCACTTGCTTCCTCCCCTACCACCTGATATGTTTCTTCTGGAGAGCTTACACCATCTCTCTTACTTTGTGTGCCTTGTAAAAATTCATCTTGCCAAGAATACTTAATAGTTGATTCTTCTTCTATATGTATTTGCCCATATACTGAGTCATTGTCTTTTTCATTAATAACAGGATGATCATCAGGAACAGACACAAAATATTTTTGTTCAGTAGGTGAGTCATCTTCCTCAGTTACTTCTTCCACATGAGTGAAACTCTCATGGTGTGGTTTCTTCTTTTTAACATCTTCATATGTGAATGTTACACTTTGCTCCTCCTCACCATAACACCTATCTCTCTCAGGGAATGTATCTTCTACTTCCTCTACTTCAAAAGGTGTGGAAAAATCAGCCCTTTCATCAGTGGCATAATCTAGTGGCTCCTCTACAATCTCAACATTAACAGACACATTCTTCCTGCCCTCGTTGCCTTTCAGGCCATGATGTACTATATCTTCTATCTCCTCTTTGGAAGGAGCCCCCTCAATACCCTCTCGAACCACTTTCCTAACATCCTGGTTTGATAGACCTCCCACATCAGCTTCACCAGAAATATCTATGTTTTCTTGAACTTGAGATTGCACTGTGATCTCAGTCTTTATTTTCCCATCATCTGGTTCTTCTTTCCTATTAAAATAGGTCACTTTTGTGTCTGTAGATACTTGTGAACTAGAAGAATGTGTAAAACTTTTAAGAATGTCAGCAACAATATTCTCTGCTATATTTTCAGTTGACAGAGATCCCATTTTATGACTTCTGTCACTCATTTGCTCTTCATATTTCAGACTGGATTCTGCTTCTGAAATCCTCATTTGGTGAATTTCAGCAGGCTCAGTTACATGCTCATCTGTTTCTCTTCCTATGGAAGTTTTAATACCTTTTAACCTTATATCTTTATTACTGGGAGATTCTTTGTCGAGAGGTTTTTCAATAGTGATAGGTATCTCAATGATTCCTTTGCTTCTCGATTCCAAAGCTGCATTTATATCATTTTTGATTGATTCACTTTTCAAAGTTCTTGCATTAGAAATATCACTCCCTGTTAACTTCCGGTTAATAACTTCCTCACGGATATATGTTTTCTCCTCTATTTTCCTTCCAAAATCAACACTTCTTTCTCCTTTAAAGGATTTCTCATCTGTTTTCCTTTCCTCCTCCTTTGTTTGTTTCTCTGGCTTATCTTTTTCTTTCAGCAAAGATTTATCTTCAGTTGGTTTGCTGCTTCCTCTGCTTTCTTTTCGTGTGGTCCAAGTTTCAGTTATGGTTTCTTCGTATTTAGATGGTTTATAATTGGTATCCAGCTCATACATTGGGAATCTAGTGAAGCTTGGTTTTGTTCTTATATTTTCAGTAGTCCTGGATTCTGTGTCAGGCTTGTGGTCCTTGTCTGATCTTTCAGTATGTGCTGATTTTGAAAAAGATACGGTTGATGAAGTTGTAACTTCTGTTTTCTTTCTGTCAGGAACTGTCTTATGCTGCATTTCAGTGGTTTTCCAGCTACTGTAAGCTGGAGTAAATGTTCTTAATTCTTTGTGGTCTGTTAAAATCCTTTCATCCTTTCTAACAGTTGTTGAAGGGCGATATACTGAACCAAGTACATCTCTTCCAAAACCTCTTCCACTAGCTGTTGTCTGCGATCCAGCTTGTGTTGACCGAGCTGAATAATGTGCAGAACTGCTGGTATTTGTCACTGGCATCCTGCGTCTTGTATCAGTGATCCTGAGAGCTGGTGAAGCTTTATTTCTATTCTTTTCTTGATAAGCAGAGTAAATATCAGTGTAGTTATAGGAAGTGTTTATAATATCTGCAAAAAGAGCATAAGTAACCAAACATTAAAATCATGGCTTGTATCTAGAATAATACAGAACAGAGGGCATGAATTGAGAGATTTTATACTACATTTTTGAAAGAAAACATGCATTTAAATATTTATGTTTTCTTGAACTTGAGATTGCACTGTGATCTCAGTCTTTATTTTCCCAGCATTTGTTTTTTTTCTTTCTTATTAAGATAGGTCACTTTTATGTCTGTAGACATAATAAATCATAAACAAATTATGCTAATATCCTAGGCTTGGTTTTTTGTTTCATTAGTCAAAGTAGCCTGAAGTTTCTCAGTTCCTATTGAGAATTAATCTGCCACCACGTACTAGAAAATGAAAACACAACTACAACCCTTGATAGCCTCAAGATACAATAAGGTACAACAATCTACACAATTCAGTAACAGGCACTGGGAATCAATGATGGACTCTAAGACACAACTCAAATCTCCAAATCCTAAGAAGCCAGCCACATCTCCTCTGATTTTTGGTAGTGTGTCCTACTCTGGTACCACCGAAAGTGCCTGAGCTCTGTCTGCAAAAGTACTTGCTAGTCCAGATCAAAACTGCCAGGGACAATGCTAACAATTTAAGAGCATGAGCAATTTTATGTGAGCATTTCAACCAGGGCCCTAGTCTGTTTAATTCACTACTACAGGCACAACCTTCACATCTCTTATGGGACTACTGTCTATGATAGCCCAATGATTTTAACAGCTCACGTTGATAAACTCAGGAGTATTATGGAGACTAATTCTGTTACTAATAACAGTGGCCATAGCAGTCAGATAAAAGGTCCATCTTCTCTAGTATCCTGTGTACAGTGATCAGAAGTAGATACACAGGGAAGTGTGTAAGGACAGGGCAAGTAGATAGCGATACTTCCCTGGTATACTCTCACAGCCTCCAGAGATTTGCAGCTCCTAAGACAGAAATGGTATCTTTATGTTTAGTAAGTCTTGGATTTTTCTTTCATTACTCTGCTAAAATTTCTCTTTAAACCCACCTACACTTTTAAACCCTCATGTGCCTCATGATGACGAACTCTGTGGTTTTAACTACATGTTTTGTTAGATACCTCTTGCTTTATACTTCAAAGCTCTCTTAAGAGCTATGGGTATAAAAAAGCTCTTGCACTATTAGAGCTATTAAACACCACTCCCTATTTTCCTCCTCCACTTGAGTCACAATTTTATGAATTCTCATATAGAATAGCACTATGCTGATTTAAAATACTAACACTCAAAACCAGTATTCACTTTGCAATGCACTCATAAAAAGTATTCTTCAGGAATACTCTAACAGAATAGTTTGCAGTTATATTTAATTCAACATCCATTTTATAACATTCAATTTTTACCTTGAGGCAATTTCCCTCCATACTGCTCTCTCCATGTTATAATCCACTGGTTGCTCTCTCCTTCTAGCAAAGCTCTGCAAAACACAAAAGTGCATTCCATTAAAATGTTGGGAAGAATAATCACATTTAACATTTCAAAGTCTTAGAAACTGAAACTGTTGGCTTCTTCCATATACCAAATACAAAAAGTAAGTATTAGAGTGATCTTGTTCAGTCCTACAAGTTTAGAGATGGTTCTCCATAAGATTAAGCCCCAGAATTCCTGATAATTTCTCTGGAAGTTTTTCTGTGCTTTCCTTCCCTCCTGCTGTCCATATGCTTTTGCAGGGCCTCAAGCTACGTTATTTCCCCCAAGAAGAGTGCTCAACTGCAGCATTCGGGTGCAACAGCCTAGAAATTCTATGGCAGACTCTTTCAGTACACAACAGAACACTATAATCAGCACAGAAACTTTGGTGTTTTCATATTCACTTCAGCTAGTGAGGTACTCATTTCATCATTTCCAGTCTTGGAAATACCAGATGTTCTGCCCTGATAACATACAGCTGCAGCATTAAAGTTGTCATGAGTAAAGCTGGAAGATTATGATAGCCAAGGCCTTGGACTCCCTGGGAGGGAGGAGTTGAAAGCAATTTAGGATTGTGGTATAAAACACATTTGCTGGGCATTTCTGTCAAAATTAATAAAGCAGGCACTTGAAATGTCAACTGTAGGCTTCACACTTCACATGGCTGATCACTTTGGACACTTAATGCCTATTGGGTTTTGAGTGCTTCTGAATTCAGCAGGATAATGCTACATCAGCAAAATATTATTAGTAAGGTTCTTTGCAATTATGGATTTGCCTGGATGCAGAAGAAAAGCCAGATTAGAATTACCTAACGTGTTTACAGGTCACTTTCCCCCTTAAACCAGGTTCAGATGGACACCTTTACTTCTATTTCATTAGTCAAAAAAAAAAAAAAACCAAACCAAAAACCAAAAGAAAAAAACATTTACCTTCCTCACTAAAAAAAGTTAAAAAGAAACCCTTTACTTCAATTTCATTAAAAAAAAAAAAAAAAAAAACCCAAACCAAAAACCAAAAGTAAAAGCAATTTATCTTCCTCCATATTAAGAGAGGCTTTATAGGAATTAGATGACTTCACCACATACAGACAATGTTTCCCAGACTAAACATCAGATCTGATGAAGCTACTGAGTGCCAAACTAACAGCTCCAACAGAGATCCTCTAAAGAAGCTGGTGGTGACACTGCAAAACATCAAGGTGCTGGTAAAGAAAGTGTTAACCATGACGAAGGAAACCAGGAATGTGGGTAGTTTGACTAAGGATTTCTGGCTGCTGTTAAAACAACAGTTGTTCAGTTGCTGCAGCAACGTATGAAGTCACTAAAAATAAGCTCCAAGAGGTAACTGTATATGGCAAAGGGCAACAGCAAACAGAAAAGCTGGATCTGAAATATTACTACTGAAAATACAATGTACTTGAAAATGAAAGGCAAAGCTTCATGAAACATCTATAAAACCAAATAGCAAATCTGTGTAAATATGCATGCCCTCAAGTTTATCAGATAAGCAAGAAAATGTTAAACTGACTTTGGCTTAATAAACTGCAATGTACTAAGCACTGGTCTTCCTCAGCTTGACCATAGCTTCAGTTCACACAAGTAATTTTGCTTCTCTGTTCATTTACATCCTTTCCTAATACTACTCACTTAAACTAAACCTCTTTGTAGTGAGGACTGCTTTTAAACTTAAACTGCCTGAAGAATAGGTTGTTACTTTCAACTGTTAACCCTTAAGAATTCACAGTAGTAACAAAAAACATTCCTCCAAGCAGCACTTCTAGAAAATAGCCACATCAGTTACTTCCTGGAAATTGGATCCCAAATGACATAAACCAAGTGTTAACACAATGTGTGTAAGTGTTGCCAGTTCCAGCTACACCTTTAGCTCATCTTATCATTAACGTCACTTATCTAAAGTTAGCAGTGACGTGCTTGCCAGGCTGAAGCCCACAGTGTGCTGGATGACAACAGAAATAACCAGTCCATGAAAGCAGGTGGATGAGATAAACTGGTTGGGGTGGGGAAGAATTTATAAGGATGCAGTGCAAATGTTGTCGTGGTCATTGACAACAGCAGTGACTTTGTTTCAACTGCAGAAACCCAAAATCTCAGACAGAGACTGTTAGCCAGCAGGTTATAAAATTGCATCCTCTCTATCATGGGGATTTGGTAAAGAGGTACCAAAACCCAGCCCTCCGCGAAGTGGAATTTTTAGGGGCAAAGACCATTCCACATCTTTTTTTCTATCTCAAGATGGGAGGACAAGGACTGTATGAGGAACGGCAAGTAAATGACTGCATGTTAAATTCCCTGGGTGTGGAAAACTCAGAATGGTCTCAAAATAAAATACAGGAATGGGACATACTGAATTGTACAAGTTGTAAACCAAGTAAGAAGGATTGCAGGGTGTTCCTAGCAAGTGTATTGAGAGATCTTGACAATGACCAGGGAAAAAGCCAAAACAAACAAAAAGCTTTGTAGCCTTCCTGGCTTCAAAATGCAGGTTGGTAACCTAGAACACTGGCATGGCTCTAGGAGTTCAAAGTAAAATCTTTTAACTTTCAACAATACCATATTTTAGAGAGGACAGAAAAACTACTTAACCTATGGCAGAAGCTCTAGGCAGCCTCTGCTATTTGAACAGAAGAAGCTTCTGATAGCTGAGGAGAAAGGCTTGTTAGTAATTATGATCCTAGGCAGATTGTTTATGTCCTTTTAGAATTAAGAGTCTTGCACAACGATTCATTCATCACTTCCCTCTGAAGATAAAACGTCAGAATAGCCTATGGAGTTGCAGTTTTGCTGGGTTCCAAGAACAGAGAACAAAACTGCAAGACGCTTGATAAATATTCAACACTGGTGAAAAAGGATTGGGAATGAAGAATCCCAGGAGATACAACTTCATAAAGCCACCAAATACATATATATCATATGACATATACATCATATATATCAGAGAGCCTTAGCTCCCAGAGCAGGAAGGGTGAGCAGACTCAGAGAGGAAGTACACATGGTCTTCGGGGAAGGGTGTTTCTTGCAACAATGATCCCTCTTGCCAGTCCAGGAGCAATGTTGACTAATGGAAAGAACTGGCTTTAAAACCGGATCTGTAGTTGTAAAACAAAGAGAAAATACAGGGTGGGAGGTACAAAGCAAGCCCCAAGAAGTAGACCAGATACTGCACCTTTAACCTTTAATGCCAGGAGGAAAAATGGTGCCAAGGCCCTCATGGAAACCCCTCAGTGGAAAGTTCAGGATGTTGAACTAAGTGTGAATAGGTGCCTTTTGTTTTCAATATGCATAAGCAAGGGTATATGCCAGCATCCTTCATGAAAACAAACTGGATTTGGTTTCACATGACCTGGTTATCACAGATAAAAAGACCTGTGAGAGGAACAGCATATGAAAAAGTACACAGATGAGCAGTCTGGAATTCTCTTGCTAGACAGGTTACTAACTGGACCCATACTGGCTTCCTCCACAGCAGTGCTGATGAAGGCATGCAGTAGGAAAGGCATTATGTTCTTAAGGGAGAATAAGAAGAGAAGATATGGCAAAGCTCCATAAGCGTAAAAACACAAACCAATACCTTTTTAGCTTCTGGTATTTCAAAATCACTTTGTTTGCAGGCATTAGATAGCATGTTCTCTGATCTTAGCAAGACTCATTTCTCCGTTTCCATCTTTTTCAGCAGATAGGCGCTCTCATTTGTCCACTGACATTTGTCTATTTCGCCTTGCCAACCCAATCAGTGATATAAGTGGCATTCACTACAATCAGCTGAAGAAACCCTATAGGTTAAGGAGCTTCTTGAGTAGACAAACATATGCTGGAGTGATGCCGAATTGTTCATTCTCCTTTCATTAAGAAGGGCAGGGAATCCTTAGACACACCAATAATGCTCATATAACTGGTGATACGATGTCTGGAAAAGTTCTGGAATTTAATGGGCTTACAAGGTCTTACAGAGCAGAAGCACTGATGATGGTTCACTTATTAACTAAGAGAGTGTCCAAACAACTAAATAACTGGGCATTATCATGCCTAGTTCTGGATGAATACTAATCATCAAAACAATCCTGGTAATGCTGTCATTGTGAAAGTGCTAATCCCATTTTGCAGATGAATAAACTGACGGAGAAAGTTTAATTGACAACAGTAAAAGTCAACATCAGAGCTAGGATTAAAAGAATGATACATTTTAGCAAAATTAACAACTGACACACACCAGTAAGGATCACAACTGGCTACCATTTCCACAGTTCCTCTTCTACTAGTAATGCTCCAGATACCACTGGCTTTCTGAGGATCACAGGGATCCCACTCCACCAACAAGCATCCAGGTATTGTTTCTCATCAACTGACTGCAAATTACTTATCCCACATACTGCATGTGTTTTCATGTCATCCAGAAGCCAGACTTGGTCTGTACCTCATTGCACACAATACTCAAGGCATCTTGAACAGACCATTGGTTCTCTTTGATTGACTACAGACATCCTTTTCTCACTGACTTGTTATCAAGCTACTCAGAATCTACTCTTTCAAGCTTCTCATTTTCAATTATACAACTACAATTAAATTAGGTGAATGCTAATCAACATATTCAAACAATTACACGTGCCATGTAAATTGACAGCTGGCAATTATGCTACCTCATGTTTTATTGATTGCAATGTAGGGATACTGGTTCCTCAACTTGTAATCAAATATTGCCTCAACAATTCACATCAAATTATATCAACTTGACCAGAGCTAAGAAGGTTTCTTGCATATCACTGCATTCGTTAAGCTATATGTTTTGCCTCCTCTAACATGCTGTTCTGGGGACAGAGGAACAGAAAGAAATACTAACAGAGATAGTTTTGCTCAAATGACCAAATTGTCACCTCTGACAAATGGTAATTCTTATCAGTGTTACTAATTAATAATGTTATTTTACTATTCTTACAATTTTCCAAGAGATCTCAGACAACTTCACGTGTATTAGCAGCCTTCTGAAGGGATGTTATCTTCCTTTCACAGACAGTACAGTCAAGCACAGAATAGTATAGTGACTTATGTCACAGAAAAGCCAACAGCAAGCTAAAAACCTGTATTAGAGGCCCATTCACTCTATTTAACAAACCACAAGACATGCAAGGAGTCTTGATCTCAGACTCTAAGAGCAGCTGTACTTTAAATGCTGCAAAAAGAGTGACTAGGGCTCCTGAAACCTATAAAGAGCGATTTAAATCATCCTCTGATTAGATAATTTAGTGAGACGGCAATTCTTACCTGTAGGTTTCAATTTCAAGGATGAGGCCTGTTTTCACCTGCAGTAGTTCTTGATAGTCCTTCAGGTAATCTGTTATTGACGCGGTCAGGAACTGCTTTTCTTCTTCAAGGGCATCGATTATCCTCTAAACAGAAATATTGATTTTTAGTCTTGAGCTAGCATAGAAATCTGTACACTTGAATGCCTAATAACAAATCTTTTACTTAAAAAGGTAATCTGAGAGAACAAGAAATCACTATGTTTCATCACTTCAAAACCTAGAACTAATCACGTAGGACCTCCCCATGTACATTCTGAAATACATGGTTACTGAAGCAGAGTTTCAGGCAAAGATTTCATCTTATGCCTTACTAAGCTAATTACATATTTCAGTAAAATCTATTCAGATGCCCTGTACAAAAATTGTCTAGTATACACAGCAAGGAATTTTTATTTATAAATATGATTTTAATGTGATTCATTTTGTCATTTTAAGAGGATAGATGTTCATATTTGATATCAGGAATTTCAGCAATTGCTTTACCATGGGAACCTGCCTATTTCTCTCTACTGGTATTGTAAGTTTCATAGACATGTAGTTCAAAATCTGGTTTTGGATTGTACCATCTGGAGAATTTCATAGTCCCTAGAAGGTGAAGGATGAACCTCCAGTGCTTCATTTGAGCCAAATTCTTCACAATATTTGGATGCCTGCTTTGTAGTCCACCCAGCTTTGTCCTAACTGCTACTCTGAAGATGTACAAGGGATTGCTCATCTTCACCTTGATAACTAACCTTCATACCTTCACAGGTGTGTTTAGCTATGAGAGGAGCATAGTTTATATGACACCCACAAATTACTTAAGCGCAGTAGCACTTGTGAGATAGTAGGTCACACCTGCCCACCTTCCCTTAACCAGTTTTGGAAATGGATAAAGGGACTGATGAGCAGAAATACTGTGAAATACTAAATATTGAATAACTGTCCACAACAGAAAAAGCAATGAAGACTTAATGCAACACAACATTAAGATTTGATTTAGACAAAGACAACTGACTCTCTTGCTCTTGAAAACAGCACCACATAAAGTAAGTGCTTTAATCACTGGTGTTAACCTCCAAGGGCAAATGGCCATGTTGCAGAAAATAAGCCCTCCCCTGATAACCAAGAGAAACTTGTTCAGTACAGACTTAGAACTAAAAGTATTGGCATTAGCTGTTCACTGTGCTTCTCAATAGTTTCCTCGCTGTGGATAGAATTTACTAACTTAGATCAATCCTCAGCAGATTGATGCCAACTGAAACACTGTGAGTAAGAATTTGTTCTGGAGGCTGTATCTTCCAATACATGTGAATATATCACTCTTTATAACTCATATTAATCCATTTCTTCATTTGCATTTATAGCTGTTGTTAAATTATAGTGATTATACTGATGTTTTCTGTGATACAACAAACATTTCTCGCATTCCTCTATGTACCTAAAACTCCTTTTTTTTATGGCAGAAGAAATCATATCCATATCTGATAGAGCACTATCAGCCACCCAGCAGCCTCATACAGACTGCAGTGGAGGTAACATCCTGTACAGCCATGAACAGCAGCAAGCAGAACCACTGACCTTTAGCGGCTCTAAAGCAACAATCCCGTTCAAGAACTGACACAATGGAAAATCCCAAGATGAGAAGTAAAGAAAAGTGCCAGGCCCTTCTTTTAAAAGGGAAAGGCTCTCAAGCAAGAATGGACAGGGTGTTGAGAAAGCCAGAGGAGTAAGCAAAAGGAGCAGCTGACAAGGAAGACTGGATCTCTGTGGGCTCAACCCCTAAAGGTGTTAAGAGTCCATTACCCCCAAGTTCTGTAGTCCGGGTTTGAAAAGCCACCTACATTATACCCACTGGATTTGGAGAGCACTTGAGACCCAAAAGCTTGAGTTAATGATTACCATAAGGAGCTAGAGAACCCAGCCAGCTGTATAATAGTTCCAAAGGAATTCATTCCAACAGGAGCAGACATTGTATAGACTAGATGGCAGGCAGCCAGTCATCCAGCCCTCCAGCCACTGATGCTTAAATGCAATGTGAGGGACAATTGGTCTCAAGTCTTGTTTCTAAGCATGCCAAAAAGTACATAAACCACTTGAACAAAGTTTGGGAGACTGCAAAGTGACAAATTTCTATTTTGCCAAAGGTAACCTGCATTGCAATTGCATTAGCTTCATACAGGACTTCCTTGGAAAGATTTGTTTTTCAACCACATCAATCCCATGCCCCCTCAAATCCCAGCAATGCCCTGCTAGAACTAAGTAACTGAATAGAAGTGATTTTCTCACCATTCAGATATTCCTTTCCAGGCAGCAGTGGGAAATTTTAGAAGGGCAGTAAAAGGAAAAGTATTTACTTGGGTTGTCCAAGCTGCACCTACTCAGGGAATAATGAAAGTATTCCAGGCTCCAGCCGTTTCCATCTGTACTATTTACTAATCCCATAGCTCACTCAGTGGCTCAGCAGCAGAGGAACTGACACTGTACTTAGCTAGCTAGAAAGTGGTGTACAAAAAAAATGCACAGGACATACTGATATTACATGTTCATTTGACAAGATGCTTTCTTCTCTGGAACTCACAACACTGCCACAGGAGCTGATCCTAAACCCACCATATTAGTGATAATATCTGCCTCATTTCAAAGCAGCAGGATGAGACATGACTTTTTTACATCCAAAATCACAGAGTTTCTCCATAAGTATTGTCACAGCAGACAGCTAAAATGATGGAAGCAGGAGACCTACTGGGTTCACCCCTTTAGCACCCATGGCAGGGAAAATTTTCCAAGCAATGTCCTTCAGCTAAATTATAATTCCAAATACATATTTCTATTTAACATCGCTGAAAGCTTTAGTGAGGATAAGGACAGTGCAGGAGGCAAAGATGGACATATAAGGCAACTGGATGATATATGGAAAATATGAATAAATCTAATTGCAGCTGCAATGCACAACAATCACTTGACTTAAATCTGTACATACTTATCATTTCTATGTGACACCTTACAATAAATAAGGATAAAGTAGATGCCCTTTAAAGAGTAGTTTAAAATCCATGCTGAGCATACTGTAGCTAATAAAAGAAATAATGAGGGAGGAAAAAAAAGCTTTCATTACAAGACAAAACCTCTAACAGCTGCTTCTACATATCCTGTATGTTTTCTTCCTGGATGTGAGTAAAAGGTATTTTATTTCTCATGTACAGTAGATTGGCCACTGGAAAAGGCTTTTCTCATCAGAAACCAAACATTTTAAATATGAAACTGCTTGGAAGCTATAAACCTTATGATAGGACTTGCACCAGAATGCAAAAAGTATGTAGATACATAGTCAAAGATGGGACAGCTCACATGCTTTCAGGTTGACTATCAAGACACTTCTTTCTTTGTATTACTAAGATTTGAAGTCATTGTTCCTGTAAAATCCAAAGAAGGCCAGATGCTTGTGGGAGTAAAATGTAAGTTAGTTGTGTTGGTATCAAATTAGCCATCTATTTTTGAGATTCAGGACAATTCAAGGGCACACATTGATTCTGATTATCTGACTGCTGCAATGGGCTGTTCTGTCTCCACTTGCTCTCCTGAATAAAAGTCTTGAAAAACACAATCAGATACAAAGACACCACACTGGTACAAAAACACCTCGCTGAGTTGAGAGTTTGGTATCTGCACGCATCCATTCTGACTTTGAAAACTTGCAGCATGGAGTTATAAGTTATGTACAATAGGAGCTATATAAAGTGCTCCTATTAAAATAATACCGTATTTAAAGATTTTCAGTTTGCGCCATGATGATTGAAAGTCAATGACATTTTCATTATAAATCCCTAAAACTGAATACAGACAGCAAGGAGGGCAGAATTTGGAAACCCAAGTAACATCAAATATTAGTAGGCTTATGTGTATTTATGTAAACTTATACACCCTAAAGAACAGGGGAAAAAAATGAAATGGTTTCTTTTATTCTTTACATTTTCACCTGGCTTTGATTGATGGATTGATTTAATTAATGAGTTTACATATAACATCTTCTAAAGCTTTGGAAAGATTTACATACACAATTGAAAGAAATGTCCTGTCAAAAATGAGGAAAAACCCCATAGTTACAGTCTTTCTGATTACTTCTTACACACCTACCCTGCCTCAGCTCACAGCATCTGCAAACTGTGCAACCTGCAAACAATCTAGCAACGTATGAACTCCAGACACACACAAAGCAACAGGTCCCAGTCCTTTCCCAGCTGATGGACACAATGCCTGCATTAGCACACAGGCTTCCCACAAACACGTGGCTCCAGCAGAGTGTTACTAAAAGGTCTAACAACAAAATAAGTGTTGCCCTCAGGAAATTGATCCATGGCCTGGATTATCTAATACATGATCTCCACTGCGAGGATGATGAGCCGGTATTTTGCTGTGCCAGCAGTTGCTGATCAGTTCACCCAACATTATTCTGACAGCAAGCTACAGGTGCTAAAACCATCTGTTGAACAGCACCAATCATCCACCTTGAGCAGATACCTGTCACCTACAGCCTTTAAAGTTTTATTTCAAGGAATTCCCATTCTGCTCCCTGCCTGCAGCACAGCAACGAGTCTTTAATAAAGTTTTCTGCCTCTGAACAAGTACACATTTTCTCTTCCTGCCTTTAACCTATAAGTTTTCTTAACCACACTGTGCCCAAAAGCTTTTCTCTAGGCTCAGAAGCAGTGTAAAGCAGGAAGGAAACTTAGATCATCCCTCTAAGGGCGGGCAGGTCAACCTCATGTCTCAGAAGAGAAGCCTTGTGTCCCATCACATGAGGAGTTGGTTCACCTGCTCCCACGGACTGCTCTGTCCCCTGCGTGCTCATGCTAACCCCAGCAGGAGCACTGGCACACAAGCTCTTGGGTGCTGGCTGAAGGCAGGTTAGGAAGAGAGCGCCTTTCACCAGGAAAGGTGATCCTTTTAAGGTCACCCTCTCCCTTTCGATCCCCACCCCTCGCACACAGCTCTTCCCCAATGGAGCAGAGGGTCTCAAAAGGACCACAGAGTCTCAAAGGGGCCAAAAAAGGGCCCAGCTGTGACAAGCTGTTCCAGCCTGAGGCACTCCAGGAGGCAAAGTGGAAGCCCTCAGAGAGGTGGAGGAACTTCCCACAGAAGGGATGGGATCTAATTTACGGGATCGGTGTAGGGATGCGAGCTAATTTACAGGATCGGAGTAGGGATGGGAGCTAATTTACGGGATCGGGGTAGGGAGAGGAGCTAATCTACGGGATCGGAGTGCCAGGGTCGTGGGAAATCCAGCTCATGTCTGATGATGGAACTGGGGGGAAAACGCGAGTGGGAAGGCGGAGGAAGTTTCAGAAGAGCGCCAAAGCAAGCACCGGGGGGACGGGCACAGCTGGAGAAGCCCGGGACAGGCCCGAGACGGGGGGGACACCAGTCGGGGACCGACCCGAGGCCACCACCCACCTGATACTCCTCCACCTCGGCGCCGTGGCGGTCCTGCAAGGCGAGCAGCTCCTGCTCCAGCCGCTCCCGCAGCCCGCACAGCTCCTGGCCCTGGCGATGCAGGTCCTCCAGGTGTTGCCGGCACTGCCGGCTCTCTTCCCGCAGCAGCTCCAGGCTCTCCCGGCTCCGCTGCGCCTCCTGCTCCTGCAGCACCTGGAGCTGCTCCTGGTAGCGCAGCAGGGTCTCCCGGCAGCTCTGGCTGAGCAGCATCTCGTAGGTCTCTTCCAGCTCCTCGAGGCTCAGCCCGGACAAGGGCGGCGGCAGCGCGGCCAGGTCCATCCGCAGCTGCCGTATCTCCACCGCCTCCTGCCGCTGCCGTTCCGCCAGGTGCCCGTGCTCGGCCTGCAGCTGCAGCAGCAGCTCCTCCAGGGCTATGCACTCTCCCCGCAGCCGCTCCAGCAGCCGCT
>JBAFWW010015191.1:0-10278 GCA_036873685.1 Agapornis canus
TTTTTTGTGTGTGTGTGTGATTTTGGGTTTTTTTGGGTGGGAGGGGTGTTTCATTTTAATAATCTCTAATCACACCTATTATCTCACACTATTATTCGAGCTTTCCTCATTTCATTTGTCACATTTACCTTTGTCTTTGCTGACACCTCTAGCAGAAGGCTGCATTTGGACTGGTAACTTGTTTGGAGTTCAACCTTCCTATTTTAGTCTCTGGCTCAGTGTCTGTCTGCTTAGACTAGACAAGACACATCCCAAAAATAAAACCGTGAAATGCAAATAGTTGTAACTCCTCAGTGTTGTAAAAATTAAGCATAAAACCAAGAAAAGTATTTGTAATTTATTTATTTAAATTTTAATTTAAATCTCCATCATCATGCTTTGATTTTACCATAGAATGTTTTCTAACAAGAGCTATGACCAAGTAATCAACTACTTGACATAAAACTAGTAGACTATAGGAAAGGGCATGAGCCACTGTTAGGATCATATGTTCTGTAAAGACAGGTTCTACAACAGGATTAATCAGCAGTTTTAAAAGTATTTTTTTTTAAACTTTATGATTACTTTAATCATATTTAACAGCACCCATTTGATACATTAAAGCTACTTTTAAAAAGTAGTAATGATTGCGAAAGCAAAGTAGCAGAGACTGTGAAAATTCATTTAAAATAATGCACTGCTGAAAAGTATTAGAAAAAAGCCTACATAAGGGGAAGTTCCAGGCACCAAAGTTGCACAAATGCCACCTGAAATTACATGATGGATAAACACACAGATGAGATCTTGAAAAAGATTCTCTCTTTTTCTCACATAGACAAAGTTCCTGCACTCACAGTTCTGTCAACTGGAATGAAAGGAACCCCAACATTTTTGAAAATGAGATGAACTTGGTATTTGGATTTGAGAACCAAACTTTATCCATGTGCAGTATGGAAGTAATGTTTTTCAGACAAGTTCTCAGAAAAGCAAAATGCTGAGGGCCACTCAGCATATATGCCATCTCTGGTTCATGAAACCTAGCTCTAAAAGATCAGGGAAGATACTCTGATCAGTTAAAGCCTTCAGCCATTGGTTAGGGGTTAAATATTGAGCTAGGAGTTTCAGTCCAAACTGACAGGCACGGTTTTGAAGCTTCAAGGGGCAGATGACATCTTAAAAATTCTTACCAGTCTCTTAAACTGTTAAAGACCTATGTCCCCAAAGAATGGGCTTTTCTCATTTTGCGGCTTCTTAATTCTGTTCTGAGGCTGTGTGCCCTCTTCCTCCCTTTTTCACAGGCTATTTGTCTTCTATAATTTTGGTAATCATTTTCACAAAGCCCAGCTTATTGGGCTATTTTCAAATAGATGAATTCTCATTACTCATAGCATCTTCTGAATGTAGGTCACTGCCAGGTAAATTTTGATTATCTCTTCCTTGCCTGCTGAGACATAGGGAAGGACTCCTTCACCACAGCAAATCTGAAAAACCTGTTTCCTCTGTTCAGAAACAATTGCAGCAAAGAACTGACTGCCACTGCTGCCAGATCTGGTCAGTCCAAAATATTTAATGTACGAAGAAGTAGCTCTTTATACATTAAATATACGAAAAGTAGGCCATGAAGAAAGCCTTCAACTGACACTCTGGGAAGAGGCAAGTTTCTGGGCACTGCATGAGAAGTCAGAATTAAAGAGGTACTGAAGAAATGCAGGCACAAGTGAAAGATGCTGCAGAGTAAAGGGTTTGGCTGAGAAGGAGCCACTGGACATTGCAGTCATACTGCCTTCTTCCAAGAGATATCTGGCAGTAATTAAGATGAGAATCTACTCTGAAACATGTCAACAAGAAAACAAAGAGATCTGTAATTACAAGTCTCAGTGTGGCAAGACAGGGAACAGATACATCTGCTAAATTAAGGATGGAGACATCACCAATTCACTATCGAGCCTAAGTTTGGAACTGCTATTTCCAAGTTGGTTCTTCCATTTATTCTTCTTGCAAACAAGATTTAAAATCATGTTACCACAACAAGAAAGATATTTAACTACAAAACAAAAACTGAGGACAATTTGTTTTGTCTCTTAAAATAAGTATCACCATTAAACTTTTTCCTATGAAGTAAAATATGACCTTGTTCATTTAAGCATTGAAGAACCCTCTTTTTGTTCTCTCATGTTGCATGTCAGCTAGTAAGAAACAAAGACCTGTGCATACATGTATAATAAGTATTAGCAGACATTAAGATCAGGACACATATTTTTATAGATTAAAATAATTAACAAAGCAGTATGTAGACAATAGATGACAACACGCCATCAGGGATTCATTGTACCTTTGCTCCAAAGGTGGAATGGTTAGTTATCTCCATCAACCTATCTACAAAGAGACATTCAGTAAAATTAAGACAAACAAATCAGTATGAAGTTGATGCATTCAAGTTTATTAAAACTGTGCTCAATGAGAATACGCTCCTCATTCAGCAGTAAGGTGGCTTCCGTTTCCTCTATCTTGTGTACTTACAAAGTACAGTCATTATTTAGAATATTACAGTTTCAGAAAGATGATGTTCCTGTTCAGGAATACAATGCCAGCCTCAGGGAGCTGCACTACACACTACACAGTTATTACACAATAGCTACACTGTCAAGTTCCCTAGGAGATAAGCCCTAAAAACCCATAAGAACATTTTTTGGCTGCACTAAAATGAGATTTACTTTGTGTCAATTTTTCTCCTTTGTTGTTTGGTGGCGCAATAGTTATTTATATATTGTTTCTGATGACTATGAGATTACATTAAAAAACCTGAATGCATATTACACTTTAAGAAACTGAAAATTAATAATTAAAATCCACCATTAAAATTTCTTTAGAAATACAATTTATAATTAAACTGTCTTTGCCTGTAGGATTTTGAACGTCTATACTGTTACACTGACTTTATTCAGCAAGACCTCTCCAACACTATATTTACCACTTTGTTGTCCCATTAATCTTTCCTAGCATCCTCTTTTCATATCACCCCATTTCAGAACTTAACAAGCCATACAATGTATTTATATCACAGACTATCTTCCAAGCATCAACACTCAACATCACACCGCATGGCAACCAACCAACCATCTCATGAGAAGATTTGTGTTCCTTTCGCAATTCATTCTTTGTGCAAACTCTGCTTTTGGTATTTTAAAGGAATTTTGGAAATTCTCCTATTTGCAAGTACCAAATATGAAAAAAAGTATAAAAAGTGTGCCACTTTACAAGCTAAAATTGCACATGCATTAACTGGTTAAGTGGATATTATGTATGAATAACAAACCTCTCAAGCACAACAATAAAAGCAGAATGAAGGGCATCTGGGTCTTGTGAAGAACTTTCACCCCCTAATTCTGCATGTTTATATTAGCACATTTCTTGGGAAGCATGCATAATCGTGGTTCATGCTCATGGTTCATGTAACCACCAATTTACTGTAGCTCTTCCTAAATAGGGAGAGAAAGATGAAAAATCCTATCCAATCTAGTCATAAAATAATGTCACCTCAGTATGCTAGATATCCTGCCTCCAGGTAGCTCTTGGCATTGCAGAAATCCTCAGGTTGCTCCCCTACCTTCTACAAAATGAAAACCTCAATCTTTGAACTACTAAAAAATTCTCAAATTCAAGAAACCTCCTGCAGCATCTCAGTTTTAACTTCACATTTCACACTGTTATTTGACCCTGCTTCATTAGCTCCATAAAGCAGGAGTACAGAATTAAGGGGACTAAACAGGAATTTTGGTAAAAGGAAAGCAAAACTTGGGGGAAAGAGAACCTGCCTTCTTTAATTGCTCCAAGACTCCTGAGGGATTAAGGTCCGAGGGAGCAAAAATATTTTCCATCATTCCCTCATCCATCTCCCAGCATTCAGAGTGAATGAAGATTCCTTGGTGGGTTTTCTTTTTGTTTTTTTTCCTTTGTGTTCTTAATACTGCAAATTGCAGAACTTTTTCAATTATTGCTTGTGAATTCTAGCATAGGTATCATGCATCCCCACCACGAATATTGCCACAGGACACAGCAACATTTCTCTTCCCCTTAGTATTACCCAATGTGCTACCACTGTGACATTTTAGACCCAAAATGAAGAAGATGCATAGTACCTGCCTTGCCACTATCATAATAAGAGGACTGCATTAGAAAGACTACCAAAACCCCTTCATATACTAGAGGATGTGTATAAACAATTCCACAGCTGGAACAGATTCTAGTAAAACCTCCCTACTTAATGCTATTTAATTACTTTTTCAAACACAATTTCATTAAAAACAACAACAAAGAGAATTCCACCCTCATGTTTCCCCAGCATTTCCCACATGGATTAACATCAGGTTTGCATATGTACTAGATGCAATTCTGTTCTTTTGCCATCAAAGCCACTGGAATACCCATGCAAGCGTGTAGTGAATCTCCTACTAAAGGAGACACTCGTTCAATCATAACCTTCCAGGCAAACTAAACCAAAGCAATGGGAAATCCTATTTTAGTCATGATTTGTATCAGCACCCAATAAACTATGCCTGAAATTAATCTTGTTTTGTGTTTATACTTTGTGGTTTCATAAAGACACAAAATAACCACCAACCTCACTATGCCTTTATTGGTTTTGAATATATTACAATGTTAGTAAGCTGTTTATGTAAGCATATATAAGTTTTCTAATATTTTTACTATAAAATTTTAAGTCTCTAATGATTCTTTGTATTAAAGACTCAATTCTTAATGCTGCTGAAGCACAATTAAAGGATGAAGTAGTTTTATTTAACTAGTAACTTCATCTAAAATGGACTTAAGATGTTGAATGCATAAGAAAATCCCCTCTACACATTTTTGCATTTAAAAACTTCAAGATTAAGATGCTCCATTGTCAGTTATTTCATTTTTAGGTCTTTCACAATTTCAGAAATAACAGGCCTCAATAAGCCAAGCATTAACTTGAATTAGCTGAACAAAATCCTGTCCCTGCAACCCTCTGTCAAATCCAGTTCCGATTGGTCAGTGAGTTTTCCAGAATCTTCACTCTTTTGACCCCCATATCTGGACAAATACAAACAGCACTGTTCTGCTACTAAGTTTAAGCCCTAAAATGAACTGTTACTTTCTTTCCAAAATGCTAATTATTCTTCCTTTCCCACTCCGCTTTGTCCACAACTCTTTAGTAGCAGGTGAACCAGAAGCAATCGGTTCAGCTCGTTTTTGCAAGGAAGACATACCATGTTCTAGCCTCTTCTGCTCCTGCTGCCAACACTCTTTATCCTCTCTTACTTCTCTGCCCATGTTCCTTCTGCTCTTTGGCCTCCCACTGCCCTTCCCCACTGTTCTTACTGCATCAATGTACAGCTTGACCTTTTTCTCACCTCTTGCCCTCCCTTGCTCCTTCCCCCCAACTCTGACCACTTGCAATTTTGCTAGCATCATCCTGTTCAGGTTTGTAGGCCTACTGTGCTTTCATCAGGCTCTAGTCTCTGTTCCCCACCACTCCCTGAACACCAGCCCTCATGCCTCCAGGAGTATGACTGCTGACTAAGCCTGAAGCAGTTGGGGAACAAGTACAGATAAAGACTATTCAGGACTAAACTTACCCATCACCTACTGCTGAGGGATGCATCATGCTTAACTATTCAGTGCAGATCATGACTGCACAGTCAAGTGACATGCAATGACCAACAGACAGTAAGATACTTGTGTTACATGGAATATTCAGATAATTTAGTCAATAAACACTTGCCAAGTAATATACATGAACCAGCTTTTCAAGAGCTTGTGATTAACTGAAGTTTCTCGAGGAACAGCCATATGCTTCTTGTGAATGCTTATGCTCTCTTCTCCCTCTCTCTTCTGCAACGCTGATTTCCAGGACTCAAGTGCTGATATGCTCTTAACAAGCATTTTCTTTCTCTTAAACAAACCTATTTACTTTCTCTAAAAGTAATTTTCAAAATGCTGAGTCATTTTAAGATTCCGAACGTATTCATCACAGCAAATTTCAGTATGACTGAGAAATAAGCTACTTGAAACCACCACCTCAAAATGATAATAAAAAAAAAACCAGGTAACCTTACTTCTGGCATCACTACTATCATGACCTATGACACAGAAAAATGGGCTAGAACACATACGAATGAAGTGATCACAGACCGACCTGGAAGGTCATGCTCTTTAGTTACAAAAACATACAACATAGCACATTTTCATTCCCCTACTCTCCAGGCATGTTGAACATGTAAAAAGGTCCAATTTGTTTTATAGTCACCTCTGTTTCCTTTGAACATAAAATACTTGGTCTTTATTTTTCAGTAGTATTATAATATCCTTTTCCCTTTGCTTTGTTTGCAATATAAATTGAAAAAAGCTAAGCAGGATATGAAGTGTAACCACATTTCCTAACTTCCTCTGTCCTTAAGAAAACACACAGGCAACTCCTAAAGCTCACAAGTAAAATATAAATTGGAATTTGGTGGTTTGGAAAAAAATGGATTCCTCCTTTAACACACCAGCAGTCAACTACTCTATTCTACCTTTTTTGCCTGAATTTACCGTCAGCTGCAGAAGATGACAGTTACAGACGCATGCGTATGTGTAGAGGACAATACAAGGCTATCACAGTTCATTACCTCCCATTCTCACAAGTCACCTTTTGACTCGCTAAGTACTTGGATGGCCTTCCTGTTTAACAGCAAATACCTCTTATGCATGTATGTATAGAAAAAAATGAGAATATCATGGCCTGGAGAAGCTGCTATACTGAAAACAAACAAGCATGCTCATATGAAGGATGATAAGCAAGCATGTAACAATGAGCAAACCCAAAGTTTATTTCCACTTCCAACATCAACATCCTTTTTGTCCTTCAGTAACATACATGGTTCAGTATCTCCAGTCTGCTGGTGGGGGAACCAAGTTGCTTACTGCTTTTTACCAATTCCATAAAAACATGCCAGCACTCCGTAACAACAAAGACTGCTATCTCCAGATTCATGGTATTCTTAATTGCACTTTCCATCCCACCCCCAGCTCCATTTGATGAAACCAGTGTCCCACAGTTACAACATGAAACAATCTTATTGAGCAACATGAAGAAACTGCTAACGAATGTGAACACTTCAGCGTTCTGCTATCTTGGGGAGAGCTATGATGGCCTGGGTAAAATACTCTGGTAACATCTGGCACTAATTAAGTAGAGGAAAGAACTCTTATCAGCAGCTTTTTCCTTGCTCTTGGAATCCTCTTGCTCAGAAGAACAGCAAGTTGTTTTACATTTTGTACAGCAATGAGCTGTGGTAAAATAAGCCCCCCCCAGAGACCTCTCACTTGTAAGCCTACAAACTCTTTCAACAAGTGACACTGAAGCAACCAGAAGTAACATCTGTGGAATTTTAAATTTCACACCAAAAAAATAATTGTCTTACTTACACCGAAATAAAAGTATTAATCTGATTTACTGTCAGCTTTCACATATGTGCCAGTTTTGCAGAGGTAGCATTTGGCTTTCAGACCACTACATAATATACTGAAATACATTTTGGTCTACATCTCCCTTCAGGACATTAACAGGGCCATTAGAACGAGCAGTTGCACTATCACAGTAGTGCTTCTGTGGATCATTCACCCCTGGCTGTTAGTGCAGGGCTTAATAACAGCAAGTGTTAAATCTTTTCCAGGAAATTGGATTGCTTCTAAACATGTCTAAACTTGCTGTGGTAGCAATCAGAATTATCATTACTTCATTACAGCACTGCATTGAGGATACAGAAAGTAAAATTCTGAAAAAGAACACAGCTTCTAGAAGCCATATCCATTTTATAAGACTGAGACATTTAAAATAATCATATTATTTCATCCATCATGTATATTTCATCCATTCTAAACTTTCAGTTGCACTAACAGAAGACTGCAAGGACTTGAAAAATGTTATTTCATACTCAAAAGATAATCTGAATCTTCAAAACTGTATCTAGATTAAGAGCACAAATCAAGGCCAGAAGGCACTTAAGCTTAGACTAAGTTTTCACATGCCAAACAGAAATTTCTAAATACAAAATATGACCTAAACCAACTGTAACAGCAGCAGACACAAAATCAAAAGAATCCTCAGTTTTCCTATTAGAACATAGGAAATAGTAACAAGATCAATTCCGATCTAACAAAGCACTTTAAGTTAATTGCTAATAAGACCCACAAGACAGTTATCAGAATTCAGTTTATATAAAGGATACACAGGCATAGATCAAAAACTGCATGCTCCAAAATCACTGAGATCAAAGCTTCGAAGTCTTAGTGCAACACAATAGCCTCTCTACACTACCCCTCTTCACTCTCTGAACAAAGTGAATGGAGCTATGCCTTCCACTGCTTAACTGAAGCTTAAGAACACACAGTGAAACCTACAGTAGGTTTTCCCGTGGATACTTTAATCACAACATGACAAGAAAATACATAAAGCTTTAACAGTCAACAGTAAAAATGCACTATACACGTCATAAAATTGAAAATATGACACACATTAAAAATAGAATCAGAATTATTTATTTTGGATAGATTAAAAGTAATGCCATACTGAGGAAGTGTTTAACTGTTTCTTCAGACTGATTGAGTGTGAAACGCTTTGGGGTTTTTTTCCTCCCAAGTTTTTGAAAACTTAAACATAACAATTATATGTGGCTATACGTAAACTCAGGAAAGGATAGGTCTGTCAATTTTATTTTGCAAAGCTGTTTAGAAAATGCACTCAAAATGCATTTGCTGTTCCTTGATACTCTATCAATGACACATTCTGGAAATACATACAAGAATTTCTGATACAAACACAACAATTTGTTTCCTGGTTCAGGATAAGGATAAAACTTGTACATACAGCTAACAGGGACTAACCAGGTCTCATTCTTAATCAAGACTTTGCTGCTCACCCAGCTGCAGATACTGCGTTGCTTTAGCTGCACATATATAACTAAAGCAATATTGCCACAGCACTGGCAGACCATACACAGTTTAAATCCCATAGAGGAAAGGGAGTAATCTGCAAGTGTATTCGCAGTACAGAGAATAGCAAGGTGTATAAATTTCTTGAGCCATGTTACACTCCCCTAATCAAACAATCTGTACAGGTGAAACTTTGCACAGAGCACGCTCTAGAATAAAATTAGGAACAGTATTACGGACTAACTATATGTGAATGCTTTTTGTAAAGAGTAAGAATTATTTAGCTTTTCAAAAGAAAAACAATTAGAGGAAACATTTAGCATACATTGAAACTGATCTACACCCTCCCACTATCCTCCATAGGCTCAAGTGTTCCCCAGCATCCACAGATCAAGAACATAGTGTCCATGCTCCCTATTCCTGTCATCTGTTTAGTGGAATGCACACATCACACTCCAAATAGGGGCAAGGACAAAAACGAATCTTGCCAGGCCAGCTCTTAGCTTCATGAGACCAAAAGAAAATAAAAAAATCATTGCATGGCATAAGAATTCACTTAAACGGGTTCATTCCAGACTGGGCCCAACCCCCCCCCCCCCAAAAAAAAAACCAACCCAAAGAAATCAAAACACACTAGTCATTTACTTAGATGTAACTGACAAAACGAGGTCAAGAACCAGAACAGCAGATTAATCAATAACATGTCTGTGTCTCCAGAATTACATGGTACATTTCCATTTAGGGAAACACAAAGTGTTTAAGAAACAGTAATAATTTTAAAAAGATAGAGATAAGCTAAACAGAGACCTATCACCCAGATGGGTTAACTACTCATACAGCTAACTGATGAAGTGGGGCCACAGCAGCTGGTGCTGTGGGAACGAGGGAAAGCTATCGACTACTCCACGGAGACCCAGGACATGTGGCTAATTGAGGCAATATTTCAGGATAAAACCAGCACTTGATTCATTATTGTTTACACACATCATAAGCAGGGCCTCTGGGCAATGTCAAGTTTCAGCTCCTAATTGCGAATGTGTAAACACTCGAAGCCTCGGTCTGAGGTGTCAAGCACTTCCACTTATAACTGAGCCAAGAGACAATGAGGTCACATCAGAAATGATAAAAGTAATACTAAAAAGAGGAAGACACCACCACCACACGCCAGAACCGCGCACACTGCCCCAAGTGCCAGCCGCTGACAAAACATGCTTCCTATGAACAGGGCTGAAGGGAGGGGGGTTACGGCCGAAGTCGCGCCAGCACCCGCTCTCCCGGGGGCTACGCCGCGCTCCGCCGGACCGCCCCGCCGCCGAAACTGCACTAAGGTGGGGGCAGGGTCTG
>JBAFWW010015193.1:0-27760 GCA_036873685.1 Agapornis canus
GGCACCAGCACCACCCCCCTCTGCAAACCGCAGAGTCCTGTCCGAATCTCACAAACCATTCCCAACAAGTATAGGTGGCCATTAGTAAAGGAAAAGAGCAGCTGAAGTACTGGGAGAAGTACATATCACTGGGACCTAGCTGCCAATCAAGTGAGGAATGCGTATTTATATCTGTAAGAAACCACAAACCCTTTTTCAACAGAACTGACTGGTCATCCTTGACTTTTTAATCTGCAGAATGGCCTTATTCACTTTAAGATTGCCTTGTATTACGACATGTGAATTCAGAGGCAGACTTGAACATTCTCACCACATGGAAAACATTTCAGTAAAGAGATGGAAAGCATTATTTTGTAAATGCATTTATTAACAGCACATGTGGCCTCAGTTTGATTGCACCATATCCCATGAATTTGTTGGTGATGGTTTAATTATAGCTAAAACAGAAGTAAAGAAATTTCAGTGAAGGAAACTCTACCTTAAGGGTACCTTTTCTTTGCTCACATACTACTGTATCTTGAATGATGGATTTTTGCCAGCTGGAATTTTTTAATTTGATTTTCTATTTATGAGATGTCAAATGTTTGGCCAGTGGTCATAGAGTTTGTAGAAACAAACTTGTTCAGCTTTGTGTTTAATCATACTGATGCTAATAGACCTATTTAACCTCATAAATCCAGTTTGTAACAGTGTGATTATACCAGAAATGGAAACAGGAACAGCATTTCTCCTTGAAGTTTACACAGTCAGGCTCATCCATCATAAGAAAGAAATTTTTATTTAGGAGTTCTCCAAAGAATTTAAGTCTTTTTCAAAGTGGAATATATAGGCAGTGTGTCAAGATGAAATCTCTCTGTGAAGAAGGGGTGGCAAGCTAGGCACAGATCCACCTGCTTCTTTTGCAGTATAATTGACGCTTTCCATAATTGAAGAATACAACCCAACTGATCTAGATCTGCATGTTTTCTAATAATAAAATCGAGTCAATAATCAAACACTATATATACAAAAATATGTATCTATTAGAACACTTTTTCATTGTGAGTAGTATTATATGCTGGCTCAGTTGCTTTAAACCATTTGTATATTGAGTGTCCCAAAATGCTGCACATTTGAAAAAATTTAATGAGGCTGCTAAATAAAGGAGGCTAACTGAAGGCCTCCAGATGATGGCTATATCTTTCTTAGTGTTACTTGAAGAATGGTGGAAGCAGTCAAGCTGTTTGTGTCAGTACCTCTCTATTCACGTCCTCTCCTGGCCCAGCTGCATGGTGGTCATGTTAGTATCCCCATTAGCTTTCCCAGCTATATTTTGTATTGTCTTTCCCAACTATATTTTACTTTGTTGCTCCATATGATATGTTGAAACAAAAACTTCTGGTTAAAAGACCAAACAGGTACAATAATTGAAGGGGAGTAACTGGATGAAGGTAATTCTGAGCAAATGAGTGTCTTAAGAGTCTGCTTGAACACAGCACAATCTTTGAACCTTTTTATTAACTGATTCTTGAGTGTCATTTGCTCTGAGAATGCTGTGAAATTTTTCAGTATCTCCAAGATCAAGGAAGTCAGTTTGTAGACCTTGCATGTAGTTTGTTTAACATAATTTCTATTTAGAGAATCCTTAACTAGTGATAATTTCCAAGTGTATCTATCATGCATTAATGCTTCTGTTGCATCAAAAGAAAATGATTTGGTTGAGACTATTTCAGAGTATTGACATAACAGAGGCTTGAAGCCAGATGACAGGCATGGCCATAAGTTTAACTCTGCTTCTTTTCAGTACAAATACACACATATGTCCACGCAGGCATAACACACACCCCGTTCCCCCATCTTGCTGATGATGATCTGGGGTGGGCTTTGTCCACACTATGTTAGTACATATTGACACTACATCACTCTAAACATGACATATTGCATACTGAGTGTTGATCCAGAGAAAAGATGAGCAGAAAAAGGAAGAGACAATTAGTTATGAAGCAAAGCAATCGGAGGAAAACCTCTTGGGGACAGGATAAACATTGGAGCAGTTTCCATTTATCTCAATTTCAGTTCACATGTCCCTGTCTAAATCACAAGACTAATATGTGGCATATGAAGATCTTCAGCTAAGATAACACTGATCAGAGCATGAGCGTGGCTGGGTTCTTAGTACTGTCAAGGAGCCCCCAGAAGATATGAAATGAAATTGAGATTTCTTTGGTGGTGACCTTAATCTAGATGGTTGATAGAGACTGAAACTTCAGTATTGGTCTCATTTTTGTGGATGTCAGCTAGGGATTTTGCCAGGGCAATTTAGTAGTGCTTAATCTGATGCTTCTGTAATCTGGAGTCAAGAGACCAGTTTGTCCTGTTGGCCAGTAACAGCTGCTAGAGTGAACCATCCCTATGGTGAGGTTTCCTAAGGTGTCTAGAGTAGGTGCCTAAACTTAATCCAGGAGTCAATTTAAGCTATCTAACTTGAGGGTTTGCTTTTCTTTCTTTGGTTGTTTGAGCAGTCATGTTTTCCAAATATTCACACATAACATTCAGTCATGTCATCGCTCTTCTCTGAGAAAGTATTTTTTTCTAGTCAAAGGTAGTTCTAGGTTTAGCTAGGCTCTGACTTTATAGTGAAACCTGAGAGGCAACTGGGTGAAAAAGACTTTGAGCTAGCATATATATTCACAAAAGAGAGAGTGAGAAAACTGAAACTTGAGTCTTGAGTATAAGATTAAGGTTATTTTTTTTTTTTAATCTAAGCCCAATTTAGACATTGCGAGTCAGTGTGTCACTCTGTCATCAAGTGCTGGAAGGAGCACATTTGTTGTTATAAAGCCAGACTAGTGGAGATGTTACTAGATTCACTGTTACACTTTTTGTCATTTACTGTATTAGTTCTTTCATTAAAAGAAAACATTTGTGAGCAAATCTCCTATTGCATGTTTTTCTGTTTAATGATCTGAAAGATGATTTTGTTGTTTTTCCCCCCCTTTGTTTACTACCTGAGACTAAAACAAATTACTCAATTTTATCACCAGAAGAACAGCTTTCTCTTTTTAGTTTAATCTTTCAACTTCAGTCCTTTTTGTATGTGAATATCCATGGTATGTAACTGTGGGCTTTCTAATGTAATCATATCTCTTCACAAAAGCTTAACAGCAGATTTCTCTCTGTATTCATATACTTTATCTTATCTTTGTCTCTCTTGTCCATCTATCATTCCAGGAAGAGAAGATAATAAAGTTAAATTCTGAGCGCTTGTTAACATAGGAAACAATTTTAGCTTATTTTATTACTTAGTCAAAGCTGGGAATGGTAGTGACTGAAGGTCCAGCACTCTTACAGTGGCTGCAAATAAATGTTGACATGTTTATATGTAAAGCAAATGTGCTGTTCTGGCATCTGAAATCAGGGACATGAAATTGATCAACCTTACCTAGTGATACAGTAGTTCCCTCAAGGTACTTTGATCTTAGTAGGAGCCTGTTTTTATTTTTGCTGCTACATTCAGTGGCAAAAATACTGACAGCACTGTATGAAAAACCTGACATTAATGCATACAGCGCAGGACTAGCAATAACATTGATGAGACAGACTATTCTATCTTGCATTTTTTATTCTTCTTATAATGTAGAAATATTTAAGAAGGATCTAACGTAGTTTATATCAAAAGTTTACTTCTGCAAACCTGGATAAACAGTGCTACAATCTGTATTTTGACTTTCAAGTATTTAACAAAGGATTATGGGATTGTCTGATAACCATGAGCTAAACTATGGGAATTTACATTTTCCTTTTTTCAGGATAGTTCCTCTTAAAATTATACTCTGAACAATGGCTTATTTTCTTGTGCCAGTACTCAATTCCAAATTCTGTGGCTTGGCAGCAGGCAGGTTTCAGATTTCAACCACATGTGTTTCAAAAAAATCAAAAGATCCCTATTTGGCAATCCACTCACATATCTTAAAAAGTTGTGTTTGTGCATCAGATTTAAAAATAATTGAAACCAGGGGTGCAAAAACTGAACTTTTGTCCAGGATGTTTTGACTTCAATTGATTCCAAAAGCATTCAAAGGAACAGAATGGAAACTGTGTGCAGTATGTGGCATTGACAGTACATGTAGAAACTTAACTTCATGGAGTCTACATACATGATACTACAGTGGCTGTTCTAAAAATAGACATATTTGTCTTTTATTATGTATTTTAAACAAATCTATGCACACAGGTGCATGCTTTCATGGCAAAACACCATGCAAATTTAATTTGGTAAATAGAAGGATCACTTTGCCTATGAAGGCATTGTGGATTTTTCTTGACTGAAAAGTGGTAGCAGTATCTATATGTACCGCAATGTAAGACTGATAGTGTAGTTTATGTGGAACTAAGACTGGTGATGGAGCTAGGATGGTGTCATATATTGGGTCAGAATGACAGAGGTTAATACTATTATTTTAATAAAAATGTCATTTTAGCTCTTCAATATCTATGAATTGGTTTTTTGGCCACAGGTCACAATACACAAGTCTCTCTATTATTTGCATTGTTTTTTTGAAATATGTGGGAAAAATGCTGCAAACTCGGTAGCTGGCCTTCACTAACCCATTATGCAGAAACTTTTCCTTATTCCCAAGGAATTTTTTATTTCATTTGGAAATTACATTACATGTAAAGATCAATCTTGATCTTCTGGAAGTAAATATACTCTAGGGGAATGACTTAGAACTGATATGTAAGTGGAGAAAACTCCAGCTTGCTTCTGTCCATTATTTATAAGGGAGGCAAAATGTCAAGTAAAAGAAAGTTATCCCAGAAATTATCAAGCAAAGCACAAATTCACAGCCTCTTATGAATTATAGGATAATATCATGACAAATGAAAATCAAATCCAGTGCATACCAAGCATTGTTTTTCCATCTTTTCATCACAAAAAAAATCTTACATGGCTGCTGCTGACTCTTGGAAGCATTACCCCACACCAGCTATTTGGTACTTCCAAAGGTGGGGAGAAAAGGGTCCTAAGTGTAAGAGAAAAAATACAGGGCTGTGTCAGGTGTCCTACATGACAAATATGTAATGTTCCCTTGTCCACACCACAAAACAGATGAGAAAAATAACTGGAAAGTCTGGAAGAGGTAAAGAAACAACAGTCATCTACTGCAACTTAAGGGATTCTTTGGTGTCACACATTTAAAAAAAAAAATTAAAAAAAAAAAAAGAGAAACATAACCAAAGCAAAAAACCCAAACACACCAGAAATACAAACCAAAGATGGAAAAAATCCAGCAAATTCCTACACACACACTTACTTGTCTTATGTAGCAGAAGTAAATAAAATAAAAACAACTATTTACCAGATGGCACACCAAGGTTTGATCTTATGCCAGCCTTGGACCTTCCATGAATTCTTTTCAGTGTTCTTTTATGTTTGCTAAGAGTTCCACTAGCACAGAAAAAAATGTGAAGTATTGTCATTCCAGTCACTCATCATTGGAAAGAAATCTCGATGGCCAAATAAAAGGAAAACAAATACATTGTAGTATGAAGTCAGTTCTGTTTATCAGTCCTGGTTTTAATCTTAGGGATTTCTTGGCAGTCTAATGTGTAGGTACACATATAGGCATCAATAGAGTCGGTTGCTAGGAACAATGGTAACTATTTTGTCAAATACTGATAGATTCTTTCTAAAGAATTTTGATACAGATTAAGTTTGAGTTTGGGCCAAAGAGGGCTCTCTTATTTGAATGAAATAAAATTTGAATTAATTGAAATAAGTTGAGTTATTTAATATTTTCTTCTTCTTGACTTCATATCCTAACTTAGAATTTCCATTGTATGGTTTCTTCTATTACTTTTGTCACTATCTTTCTTAATTTAGAGAGAAATCACAGTTAGGGAGATTGTGACCTTTGTTCCACCTTGGTTTAATAGCTCAGCAGAAGCCATATTTGAGAGGGAGGACTTCACAGTGTGTGAGGAGTTAAATAAAAACAAAACCCAAAATCTTTCTTCTACAGACAGAAGATCAAATCTTTCTCCTTTATTCCTCCTGCTCTGTCTCAAAGAATGTGCATGGATAATATTAAAATCAAACTGCCAAGGTAAAAAGATCAGAAGCTGGCCTAGCTGAAGGAAATACTGCTTGATATTCTTGTGTAAGTATCTGCTCAGTTTTATAGTGCCTGACCATGTAAAAGACAGGGTGATCGTTAGACAGAGTGATTCACTGTAAGCATGAAATACATTTCATTTTTCAAATGGATGACTCTTCTGTATTTATTTCTTTTACTTATTGAAATCTTCTCCCTTTTACTGGTTGATGTCTTCTATTTTTGCCTATATTTTGTTGCGAAGCTGAAATGAAGTGGAATATGGATCTGACCTCTAGCGAAAGCATGAATTTCAATTTCATTTCTCAGTTGTCTTTAGCAACAAGTAGTGATGCTGTCCTAACATATGTTAGCAACAGCTAGATAGAAATAAAAAAAAAAGGGGGGGGGTGAGGGGAGGGAGAAGAAGAGAATTTTCCTCTCTACCTTATGATCTGGTGCTTACAGATCCTGGGTTTTATTAGACTTACATCTACTCTTCATGTCTTTTTATGGAGTCAAGCAGAAGTATGGAATAAAAAATGTATGGTGCAGTCAACTGAAGAGTGCAGCTCTTATTATCTGGGTTGAGTCACCAAACAAATTCTAAAAGCAAATCACAGAGGAAGCCCAGCTCCAAGAGAATGATTTGTAGTCCAAATATTATCAGTATAAATCCTTAGTAGGTGATCTTGGTCCTCCTGAATTCTAATGGCTAAATTTGTTATTTTCAGCACAAACAGAATGCAGACGATTTATATTTCTGTCCGCTGCCATATGGTAGGTTTCCTAACATTTATTTTGATGGTGCTGCATTCAAGTTTACAGCTCATTGAACTGTGTAAATAAGATATTGTGCTCTGAATTAAATTATTACACAGTGTTGATGCTGTAGTTTCTGGAGTAAATTTTGCTTAAGCAGAAATTATGCTCTGTGAAACTATCACCTCGTGCTAGCTGTTGATGGTGCATGCCAAACTGTGTAGGCAAAGCTGATGATTATACATCAGTAGCTCTGCAAACAAGTGCATAGTCTGCTTTCACAGTTGGTTTTCTGCATGTTTTACATCTTGTTTTCTCCTCTGCACCTTTGCCAGCAATAGCATCTTAGACAAAGCAAAGTCCTTGATTTCAAGCCTGACAGTATGTAGTAGCTCCTAAGAGACCCAATGTGTCATTGAAGCTGTCTGTGATTTGAGCTGGATTTGGATTAGATGACCTTCATTGGCCCCTTCTGTCTCACTTTGCTCTGGTTCGATGAATGTGCCTGTTGAACCTAAGTGTAACCAGGTTCAGTTTCCTAGCTTATAGAGAAGTAAAGTTGCTGTTGGCATCTTGAGTTGCTGTTGAAACATTTTTGCCTTTAAAAAAGAGAGGAGGATATCTGTAGAGAATAGAATGTGATTCAATTATTTCTTCCAGATATCGAGTGAAGACAGTGGCCATAGCTAGCTCATGAGAGCATGGTATTTAAAGACACAGCCCAGAAAGAGATTGGAATTGAAGCAGAAGAAGTAAAAATCAGATCTTCTAAAAGAATACAGAATGTTTCCCTTTTGAGTTTCTTTATAGCATTTCCAATTTGGAAAGAAAAAGCCCTGTCAGAGTAACATTTTAAACATGATATTCAGTGTTACTACAGATGTCAGAAGTTTAGAAGTTTTCACTGGCGTATTTTGCATGGATATAACAATTTAAACATTGCTGTCAGCTAGGACTCAGCATGTCTATATATGCATACATACATGCAAACGTATGAATGCATGTGCATATAATGTAGAATAATCTGTAAAAATGAATTAGATGGTGGCAGACTTCATGGTTCCTGGATTTACCTTGGTGGTTGTAACTTAAATCCAAATGACACAGCCTTCTGAGTTGAGGACCAAATAGGAGGCTGATAATTGTGGGAATACATGTAGATACACATACTGCATTACAATAGCCACTGTGTGCCTGAAACAAGTGAAATTAAAACTGTGAAAGTATTCTACAATTAATTTCTTCTTTTGCACAGAACTAGGGACTAGCAAAATAAGTAAGTCTTTGGTGTATTCCCATACCTTTGGAGTATCTGATAATACCCTAAAATATATTTTGTGATCAAGGATCAATCTATGTGCAGGTCACCAAGGGTCTCTGAATCAGATGAGTTATTCTTTGGCCTGTCTCTAGCATCTCAGTAGGGAACAGAAACAAAACATAACCACTCCCTCCTCTCCCTTTCCCCTCCAAAATCCCCACCCAGGTGTGGGGGATAGAAATGCACTTCTCATATTTTGGTGCCTTTCTGGGGGATGAAGAATAAAGTTTTCTAAATGTGGAGCAATTAACACCATTAAGAAAGAGAGCACCATGCAGTACATGTAACCTAGAATGTAATTCAGAAGCTATTGCATATTTATTTCATCTTCTCATTTTATGAAAGAGCTAAACAAAACAATTGGCTGCTTTTATTACCCTGTAGCCTCTTGTACTATGGAGTGAAACCTAATCACAGTAGAATGAAGTTCTTTTGTTCAGTTGAAATCTGGTGAAAATGGATTCTGGAACTGTAAACTTGACTCTTGATGTAACATCTGACTTGTTACTCTGACTATATAAGGCATCAGTGCTTGTTCCTGTTATTTCTTGAGAATAATACTAACTATGTGAGAAAAAAGCCTAACAAATACTGAACCTCCAAGGTCAGTGTAAGTCAATTATAGCTTGACAACAAGCATACCCTTTGAGTCTACTTTGTCCCTCTACAGCCTATTTTAGAAGCAGCTCTGTGAATCCTACCTAGATTCCAGTTGTGGTGTAGCTAGCCAAGAACTGCTTAAAGTACTTTTGTTCTGACACACATCTTCTGAAATTTTTCTCATTCCTTGATACTGCCAAAAGACTCTTTATCCTATCAGTACTCAATTCCACTTTCTAATTTGTCGAATGGCTACTCCAGTAGTGAAAAAGAACTCACTCTACAATGAAAGTTATTTATTGCTATCAACTGAAAATTCACGTACCCACGGATATGTGGGGATGATAAAAAAATAATTCTTCAGTCATTGTTGAGATGTCTGGCAGCACTAAATAAGAAGTTGTCAAAAATCATTTGAAAAGCAATATTATGAAAGGTACTATAGTCCCAAATTCGCTCTCTGCTCCACATCCTCCTTGATAAATCCTGTACAATTTGCTAACTGCCTGTTCCCATTTCACTGGCCTGTTGCACTTGGTTATATATAAAATTCAGTGACAATACTAGCTCAATGTGCTTTTATGATGCCTTTGCTTTGCAGCACCCAGTTTCCTCAGCTGCAGAAGCAAAACTGTGAACTGCTTTGTGAGCTAGATAAAAAAATGCTCTTGTGGAAAATACTGTATGCTTGGTTTTTTCTCTTGTACTTTGATATAATTACAGCAATCTCACTGACATTTTTTCTACTACAATGATGGATGCAAAAAATCAGTGGGGAAGGGAAGAGGAGGCAAAGATTTTGTAAAAAGAAAGAACTGGGTCGTATGGCTGGGCTGGGAATACTTCAATGTGGTAATAATGCTCAGCTCACTTGAAGATCAGCTGTGCTCTGGAACCTGTAGTTATTGCATCAGACATAACAATGCAGAATTGCTCTAGAAGAATGCTCAAGGTGTTTATCAGGTGATTGCAGATTGTTAAACTCACTGTGGCAGAATTGGTGCTGAACAAGCTGAGTTTGGTCAAGCCTGTGTATGCATGCCAGCTTTGTCCTGAGGCTACTATTTGTTGGAGCAAGGAGAGTCTAGCTATTTCTGGTCCCTTTTTTATGCTTTCCCTGTCTCTTATCAGCCCTTTAGGCAAACCCTTTCTTGTTCTAGAGCAAAGCTTTATAATACTTTACATCTCACTAAAACCAGTATTGGCCAGCAGTTGTATCACACTCACTAATGGGTTGGGAATACGATCTGGTGTAGAATTGCTCCACCCCCTGCCACATTTGCTGCTGCACCATGCAAGCATGGAAATATGTGGGCTTTACCAGTATAGTCTTTTTTCCCTTTCAAAAATTTTGCTTTTGTTCACAACAAATTTATATGCATAATATGTACCGTGTTTGGAAACTCCTGCTTTAGGTAGATGTTTTCTTGGCTTTTTTCTCCCTCCACTTAATCTACATCCATAGAAGACTCTTACAATCCTATCCATGATCATTTAATCGTAGTGAGTAAATTGCAACTACTGTTGATGTATCAAGAACCCCTAAGTATTTTGTTCCATAGCAGCTTCTTCGCTGTTGTAATGCTTCAGAAACTCTTAAGAACATGAGGGATGACCCAGCTGGCAGTTGCATTTTTAGAGAGGTATATAAACATATTGGTATAGTTAGGAGAGGTCAGTAATGCTACAGAAGATGCAGTCAGTTGATAAGAAACATTGGCAGATTTGAGTATTAAAGACATATTTGCTTTCAAAAAAACTTTTTTTTTTTTTTCTCCCTTTGTTTTGAAGTGTTGTAGGGGCTTTGGTTTCTAATGCTTTGCCTATAGTTACCCTCTTCTGAAGCTGGTATTTCAGGGAATGAAGTATGATGAGCCACGTTGTTGGGTGGAACTTCTGCATGTGTTTGGACCAACTGAATATAAATCATTGGACGTGCAGGACATTTGGATGTTATTCATTTCTAGGATTTAGTAAAGCTTCTTAGCACACTGTGCTTTAAATAGAAAAGAAGTTGAAATAACTCCCCTCAGACGTGAGTTTGTCCAGGTTCTGTCTGTCCTAAAGGTCTGTGCCAGGATATTAGATCTCTGAAATCTTACGCATTGTGAAGAATAACCATGTTTTGTGTGTGTGGCTTTTTGGTGTTCTTTTTAGTGATATCATCAGTATTGATACTGCCCAGCTTTCATGGTGTACTGTCCAATGTTGCTACATGAATGAGCTATAGACCATGAATGTACATTTCTTGTAACCACCTGTATTTGTACTTGAATTTCATTATGCTGTTGCAGCACAGCTTTCCCTGTCATGTATGTCTTGGCCTTCCACGAGTGTTTCATATCAGCACTGAACAACACCATTTATCACTTGAAAAGACACACATTTTGTACTTCTTAACGCACATCTAAGTGATAAACGTCTTTTTTTTTGATTTTTTTTTTTTAATGAAGTGTGCATAGCAGTGACTTTTTGTGAGGTCTCAGGGAATACTGTTAGGTGTTGTAAATATTGGCACATTATTTGGAAAAGTTTGTGGATTCTCATGGTAAAAGTTGTATCTGAAAGTCGGAATTCAAGGTAAACTTTATGTCTAGTTGGGTTTTAAATGAAGTTAGCAAAAAGCCATTGTCTGTATTGCTGGCCTTTTTGTAATATTCTAAGTTATTATTATTCAGAGCAAAATTATGTGATTATTTTTATAGATCTCTGTTATGGCTAATTCCAGGGATTGATTAGTTTGCTATATCTGGGATGCCAGAAATAATGGTAACTATTTGGGACTCTTTGGCTTAAGATGTCTGATGGGGTTGGACTTGATATCTAATCACTGGCTTAGCTCCTCTGCAGGCTACCATGTAGGAGGGAATGTGAAGGACCTGGTGCCTTTTCCCAGTCACGCTCTACTAGCTGGACTTTGAATCTCTAAGTTCTAAATAGCTGGAACAATAAACATCAGAAATTGAAAACTTTGGCTCTACAGGTTAGGGGAAATTAAAGATGAAGTATGAAAATAGATCTTCTCCCTGCCCACTGTATCTTTGCAGGATTGTTCTCTCCTTGCTCTAAATCCAGCATTTTTTCATGAATTCTAATCAGTCCCCTCAAAGATCTTAAGCAAAAAAGCTTTAATTTCTCTCAGCTGCATGATTTTGGGTCCCTGCTCTTTGCAGAAGTGCTCCAGTCACTACCTGTATCCTATAGATACCTCATCTTGCCCTTCAGAAGCAAGGGCAAGATGGGGCCCTTGCCTCATTCCTAACTCCTGAGGGAGTTACAGCCTACCACATGCAATCTTTTCCCCTGATGCATCTGTTTAACACATGGAATGAATAATGGCAGATTTTATGCAAACAGATTGGATGGACCCTTTGTCACAGTTTCACTGATGCTTTGTCAGTATGTGTGTATGTGATTGATCTCCATCAATCTTTCTACTCCTGTAGAAAGAAGTTATTGTTTCAGTCTTTGGTGAGATGTGGTGGGCAGGTGTGAGATATCCCTGAAGAATGTCTCACTAAAACAGAGAAATGTATTATAGTTTGTGCCCAAAGCATCTATTTCTGTGTGCAGTGGAAAGTCTTACATAATATATTCCTCTCCAGACTTACTCTTCTCTTTCCCTCTTAGCACTGTTTCTAGCTGAGTGGGGTCTCTCCTTTGGTTACTGGATGCAATGCAAAAATATGAAGATGACAATTCCAGATCGTTCTTTCATGGCCACTGTTTTGGATCTGCACTCTTTCCCTTTCTGGTTCTTGTCAGTTTAATCCCGCTGAAGGAAACTCATCAATACCACCCTAACACAGAAAAGCTTTAGCTCATGAAGACATTCTGTTATAAAGCAGAATGTGTTTGAATACTTTTGTTTTACAGATATTTGAAATTTTACCAGAGAAGCTATGGAGCTGAAGTCCTTATTTTGATGCAACTTATGAAGAAAATAGAAGGAACTCCTGAAAAAATAAGATTAAAGGAAAGGAAACAAAAGAAAGTCTGTTCATTCTGTGCAGTGCAGTGGTTCAGTTCAGTAGCTTATTTAATCCTAGTGAAGGCATTCCAGCATGATTCTGCATTGTGTTCCGAGTAACAACACAAGCATAAGGGTAATTTATTTCATAATACACAAAAGAAATTTTAATGTGTGACTTTCAGATTTGATTTTTTTTTTTATTATTTGGACATGTTAATTCATTGAGCTTTTAACTATATTGAGCCAATTGTACTGTAAACCAGCTTTCTGTCCCGTCAGTGAAATGACTGCCAACAAGACGATTATTTACAAATAGCATTTATTATCCTAAAAATAAGTGGATGATTTTGATATGTCTTAGAGCAGTGAAATAAAGACTAGTTTTGCTTCATGTATTATAGTGCTTATGAAAACTGACACTGTAGATTATAAATTATAATTTATAATGTACTTCTATATATGTTATAAAATGCATGAGCAGAAACAGTATTACAATTTTATTCACACTTCATCAGGCTGTTTTCTCTAGCTCTGTCTCTATTTGGAAGGTCATCCCAAAATAGATGGTAAGAAAAAGCTTTCAGCCATGTCCACTGAAGTATTAGTTAAGGAGCATACCTGCCTGCTCGGAATTAGACTAATTTTATCCAGGTATATGAATGGCTCTTAGACTTGTTTTTACTTGCACTGTATTTGCACTGAGCATTTTAGAGACTGTGTAAAGGAAATGGCTCCATCCATAAGAGCGAAAGATCTTATTTCAGACAGGAGTTCAGTGAATGAGAGGAAAAGCATATGGGTGCATGTGTATGGGGGTAGGAAAGAGCAGAGAAAAGAAAGGTCAGGGTTACAATAATGGTGACATTCAGGTTCATTAAGGCGCATGTCTTGATTTTATTAGTGTGCTATTTGAATGTAATGCCACCCCAGTATTTCCTGACCAACCTCTCCTTTACCCCAGTGACTTGTGTAATAAATGTAAAGCAAGTGAAGAGGTAATTTGACTAGTGAGGATTAGTAGTTGTGAAGCTGGTGGAAGGAACAACTTCTTTTTGGTAACTGGAAATTTGAGATAGAACTGGAAAGCAATGCAGGGCTGGCAGAGACTCTGAAATATATTGTATTTATTAGCTGAAAGGAGGAGTGATACCAAGGAGCATTTAATGCCATGACAATAGGCAATGGTGATACAGTGCATGCAGGATGACATTTTAAATGTGAGTGGTGATATATATTTTTATATATATATATATATATATATGTGCATGTATTTGGGTTTGGGGTTTTTTTTTTTGGTTACAAAATTAAAAAAACTGAAGAGACCCAAGTTTCAGAATGGTGTTTTGAAACATCGTTTCAATGGTGTTTGAAACATCTCTTCACTCCATTTGTTGATGCATTAGGTTGAACACTGGAAAAAGTGAGGAAACCAAGACCATTAGTTCTATTACTATAATTTAGACTCACTTAAAAAGCCTGGAAAGAAGGCATGGGAGAATGAGGCTGGAGGAACGCTTGCATGAGAGCTTGGCCAAGCTGCTCTGTAGGGGTAATACCCTCTTCCATATGATAGCTGACCTGAAATTTTCTTAATTTAAGGTTGCTTGGAACTTCCTTTTGTAATAAACTAGTTTCAGATTTAAAATTTGCAAGCTCCTAGTAGCTCTGTCTAGTGCCACTCATTCTTAGCATACAACACTGAAGGGGTTTTCTCCTTTTGAGAATGGATGTTTTATTTAGTGGTTGGAAAGGGAAGGGGAATTAAAAAGTGAGAGTCTTCTTAAAAAATCCACCACTATTCACTACTCCAAACTCAGCAAGACCAACAAGCTTGTTGGTCTTGCCAAAAAATTCAGAGATCCATTTTAGTTGGCTTCTGAGATGAATGAAACTTCTGTTTCAAAAATGTGAAGTAGGCACATACAGGACATTTATTTTGTTTATTTGTGGGTTTTTTGTTTGTTTGTTTATTGTTTGGGTTTTTTTAAGTCCTTTTGTACTTTATTACACCCACTTGTTGCATGAAGCGTAAATCTTTTTAAGTTCTACAAATGTGTTCAGCTCCTTGGTGCTGCCAGTCTGAGGGAAATGGCCTCTTGTATGAAGATATTGACCAAATATCAACGCATTTTGCAAAATCTTTCTTTCTCTTGTTGAGTTGGAAACTACTGCCACAGATAGCTGTTTTATCTTTGCTGGTTTTCATTTTAAAATCTTTTCATTGCTAGTTTTCTGTTGGTTTTTGCCATGCTCAGAGGCGATCCCCACCTCCAGACAATAATTCTTTTTCTCAAATCAGCAGCAACACAGCACTACTTTATTCACACTCAAGAGTAAAAATATGATACATGAGAAGAGAAACAGCACTTAGATGAATTTGTAAAATGGTTAAACCATAACTGAAATAAGTCTGGGTTTGGTGATTGCCTGGAGCCTCCAGCCAGCCTATCAACTATTGGTGCTCTAGCACCTCTGAGTTATGGGGTTACCCTATTTTATTTTAAAGAGTTAGCTCAGTTTCCAAATAATCTGCAAAGATAGCCTGTGCTTGCTGAATGCTAACCAAACATATAATTGATATTTATTCCTTCTAATTCACATGCCTAATTTATTTTATACAGCTCAAGTCTTGCTCTTTACTTTTAGGAGTTTTGTGGACTTTTACAGCTCTTTCATTACCATGGTGCTTCTGTTCCTTTTCAATTTGTGAGATAATACAATGATGTTGTCCCCTCTGGGGGGAAGAGGCACAAAGATTCTAGTGCCCAAAGTCACTGACGTTAGGTGATTAATTAGTTGCCTATCGTCTGATATCTTAGAGAGTGTTTTATAGCACTCCCTTTATTTGATTAGAGCCTAGCTCCTTTTAATACTGGTTTCAGGTATTAACCCAGTGCTCCAGCAAATTAGACTTCTCATTGTGAACACTTTTGAAAGCAAGAGAAATCTAATAACTGATCATCTGGGAAAAGCTTAATTTAAATGGTAGTCCTATGTTATATACCATTTTTATTAATTAAATGCGGTTAAAAAAATTTCCAATTATGTTTATTTTCCCTCTCTCTCTCTCCTTCTTTCTGTTTTTCTGCCATTTGAAGGGTCATAAAATAGTAATCACTTTTGATCACTATTGTCATGAGTGAACAACACAGGAGGGATAGAAGACTCTATATATAAATATTTCAGCCTTCCAGTAATTTCTGTCCTAATACTTTCTTATAGAAATATCTTGACAGGTGCCTGTTGGTTTTTTTTTTTTTTTCAGATTTTTCTGATACTTAAAACTGTCCTTTCCCTTCAAAATTTAGGACATTTTAAACAATTTCTTTTTATTCTTTTTATCTTATTTATATTTGCAATTGCAGTTGTGAGGGCCTGAAATCTTTGCACTTATAAGGCATGTTGCATGACATCTAATATTAATATGTGCATATACAGGCTGTTTAAATTAAACCATGATAGGCAGGACATAATATAAACAACTTAAAAGTATATGGGATGAACAGCTCTCTTTTGTTCTGGCCAAAAAGAGAGCATCTTGGGGATGGACCATCATCTTGCTGATTAGTAGCTGGCCATGTGTTGGCTTCGTCAACACATTTCAGAGAATGGGTAGTTTAATGAAGGATGGAATCAGGGAATAATTCATTCCGTGCCATGAGGTTAACCACAAGCCTCTCAGAAATCACAGTGCTTGCTGCTCTGGCAGATGTGCTGGAACTCTGTGCTGTGACTGGAGGTTTTTCAGCACTCTGTTCTCCCCACCCTTCTCTTATTGTAAAGCACGCACCCATCCTGCTGCCAAAAGTTTTAATAAAAAATAGATTTGTGTTTGCAGTTTCAAGAATCTTTATCAACCTTCCAGCCAAAGTCAGAGTAATAAACCCAGAGAACATCTAAGCGTGTGCTTTGCAGATGATTGATTTTTGCATGCGGGATGTCTTATGGGCAGTGGCTCCCACTGTTATTTTTACATGGTATGCTGCAGGGAACTCCTGAAAGCCCCTTCCCTCCTACTTTTGCAGAACAATTGGAATCATTTATTGACTTTGAAGTGAGCAATTTCTCTGTAGAGGATTAGTATTCTCTTTCTGGAGAAGGTAATCTTGTCATTAAGTTTTGGATGAATACTCTATCTTTTTATTTATGTATTTTAAAATTTGTGTTAGATATCAGAAAGTACCTTAAAAAAATCCAGAAAAGAAAGTATTTCTGAAGACTATCCTTGGGAAAAATCTGCTCAAATATTAAAAAGAAAAGTAATAAAATAATCTACTTATATTTCTCTTCTTTCTACACAAGACAAGGTGGATATAACATTCAGCCATTGAGCCTATTAAGCTGCATCTAGGTTACGTAAGGAAAAAAACCCCACCCCAAAACCTAAACCCATTGAGTGAACATCTGATGAAGTTTCATGTGATTTAGTTTATCAAATGTAAACTTTTCTGTGAATACTGTAAAAGTGTGGAGTGAGAGCAGTCTAACTTTAAAATGCTGTCCAGCTGCTTAGTATTGCTCCTCATGTGGGACTTACAATCTTCTTACTTGAGATGCTGGAATTGCATGTTTAAACATTCCTCATTTGCTTCAGTGGAGAATAAAATGGGTTAATTTATAAGCTTTGTCGCCTGTCAGTTTAAAGTACTCTGCCTTGCTTTCCACTGAAACTCAGAAGGTCCATTACCATCCCAGGGAGGAGACTGATAAGATGCAGCTGAAGGTGGTAATGAGGAGTTGAAAGTAGAAAATTCATAAGGCTGGGGCCTCATTTTATCCATGTCCTCTATCTGATTGAGCTAAAACCTGTTCCAAATAGAAGCAAACCTGATGATAAAACAGAAGTATTTGTGCTTTTATACCTCTCATTTAAATCACTGTTTTCTTTGTGCAGGTAAGGCACATGCAGTTTCCAGGAGCCTCATTTTCAAGGTATATTTTGCATATATTGTCCCTTATAAGGACATATTTTCAAGTGGGAAAGAAATAAAAGTGCTTTCATCTTCATGGGACTCATAAATACCTATAGGCTGCTGACATGCAGGGAACTTTTTTGTGGGAATCCTTATTAATAAATTGTCAGAAAGTCATTGACATTTAGAGCAACTCCAGGAGAAAGATCTCCTCTGGATGAACTGGGCTGCTCCAGAGCTTCCTTGGTGTAGCTCCAGTATGTTTCTGAATTCATTTTATATTTGTTGTCAGCTGCATACATTATGTACAAAAAAATCAGGCTCTTAGTGTGCAAAATTGTGCCCAAATTCTTACATTTGATACTCACATCCCTAACTATTAGATACTACATATCTTCCCTCCGGAATACAAGTTTGAAGGTCCTCTGCTAAGGTTTTATTTATATAATTTACCATCTTTTTGGGGAATTTACCAAATGCATTGGTGTAACTTTAACATTTTTACCAGCAATATTTATTCTTAAATTGAGAGTATTTTGACTTCTCTACAGGAAGAAGCATGAATAGAGCAGATACTGTGCTCTTGTGCTATTATTCATCCGTGCATTTGGAAGCATTCTGGGATTAATCTAGATATAAAGGTGGATGTTTCTCCCATTTCTTTAAAAGTGTTTATATCCAAAGGAGAAGAGTTTTAAATTGATTCTAAGTGAGGCAACTTAGTTTGATGTTTTAATTCAAGTATTAAAATTATTTTTAATATAAGAATTTACTGTCATCTTTGACCTGATCCTGTTTTCGTTTTTATTTGTGTAAATTGGGAAGAAGTTAGTAAATTACTTCACAAGCCTTGATGGGCGTGCATTTGTGTAGCACTGTGTGAGGTCAGATTGAGACTCCTGACTCTATCATGAGTAAATGTTTCCATACGGGTAGGGTGAACACAGAATAGGATTGAGAAAGATGCAAACTTTGTCTTTAACAAAGAAGAGCAAACCAAGTTAACTGTATGGTAAAGCAGGAGGCATTCCCAAGCTTATTTAATTGACCTAACCATAACATTAAAATTATTATCATCAAGCTAAGGTTAATAGAGTTGTGCTAAGAGATAGCAGCTGTTTGGGTGACATAATAAGCTCTCAAGAATGTCAGTGAAATAACCTTAGATCTGCCTGCTCAAACAGTTCAGAAATAGACTGCCACAAAACATAGAGCCAAGTCAGCCTCTTCAGTATCTTTGATTATTTGAGATTCCCATTCTTCTTTTATTACAATGTGGAGTCCTTCCTCTTCCAGACATAGCACCAAAAGCAGTGCACCCCATCAACATTTACTATCAGCTGTATTCACTGATCTGTTACCATCTAAACCATTCCAAAATTCTCAGACTGGTACATGCTGAGGTTCTGCTACTGGGCCATCTGGAAAAGATAAAGTAAATGAAATGTACTTTCATATCACTCCTATATGTCTTCCCCAGATGCTTTCCACAGGGTTCCTTCTGTGAAAGATCTGTATAGGAGCACTTTCTGTGTATTGGTTCTGCAGTTACTGACAGATGCGCGCAGTATACTTTCAAAATCATCTTTCTAAAAGCAATATTGTTCTTTCCCCTCCCCCTTCTTTCCCCCCCCCCCCCCAGCTGTAGATCACAGTTGGTTTTCAAAAAGGGTGGATGAGGCAGTGTTTTTGCATGTAGGTGCTTATCCAGGGTTTCAAATATTCTATTGTAAATTACTTCACCTGTAGCAATGCTCACGACTGAAAAGTTGTTTGTTTTGTTTTCTCAGAGTATATGGAACTAAGCTCTTAAAACTATACATCTTCAAATCTAGCTCCATCTGTCCAATAGCTTTTAATATTATGGAATATAGAATATTTTCATTGTAGAAGGAGGATCCCCTTTGACGTTGATACTAGGGAAGTGAGAAAGGGAATTCTCCTTTTAAAAAAAAGCAAACTGTTTTTGTCATCTTCCATCCTTTTGTATTAGAGAACCATAGAATGGTGTCTCTGCTTGTGTATGTGTGTGGACTTCACCTGTGGAGTGAGGACTAGGGAAATCCCATCATCCCAGATCTGGAAGAGACTTTTATAGCTCAGGTACACAAGAATTGACAAATCATCACTGTGCAGCTGTAATGTGGACAGTCTCTGCATTAGAGAGGGACCCTTGACAAAACTGCAGTGTACAGGAACTTATTTATACCAGCTGAGACACTGGTCAGATGGTTGGGAATATAGTCTTCTGATAAGACTAAAGACAGAAGGTCTTTATTCAGGTTCTAAAGCATCTGAGCAGTAGATTCAGCTCCAGGTTCCATTGTTTGGTTGACTTCCTTCTTCATTTCTTTACAACAAAAAAATAAGTATTTCTTATGTATGTACTTTAAGAGTCTCTCAATCCTTAGAGGCAATTTTGATATAAATTAGAAGGTGATTCAGAGCAGCCTCTTGTTTAAATAAACAAACCTCAGAACTTGGGCTTCTTTAGGATTTCTTCCAAAGGGATTCCTAGCTTAAGAAGTAGAGGAAAGCACAAAAAATTTTATGTGATTATTTCATTCCATCAGAGTCCCTCTATCTCTATTGCAGTACATTTAACAGTGGTTCAAATCACTGACTTTGATTTCAGTGCCATGAAGAAAGAATATTAAATTCATACAAGTAAAAGTGAAATTTTGTCTTGGTGAATTACACCATTTTTTGCCAAATTAAAAACATGTGGAGGAGCTTGTGTGTCTGACACGTTTTCTTTTTACTTGTCCATGAAACAGAGTACTACAAGAAAATAAATGGACTTGGAACTCATGGAGAGGTTGATCTTTCTCTGGTTCAACTCAACAGATTAACACCATGGTCTTTTGAGTGGAAGGATAATCAATCCAGTCTCTTTAAGACAATAAATCAAGAGAATAAGTCAGGCATTTGTATTGTGTCTGAGTAAATAGATTACATTGAACATTAGTTTGTCTTGTATGATTTTTATTTCCTTTTTGATTTTCTCAGAAGATGGTATCAAAGCAAAAGGTGGTAATTTAAGATATTAGTAGCATAGAGAGTAATATCCTGAGCTGACTTTTCTAAATAACACCACCCCCATCCCCACCCCTCCCAACCCCCACTTTTCCATGTTTGTGTAAGTTTCTAAGTATAAATTGAACTTTTATATATGAGAAGTTCATACTGTCTCCATCATTTCTAGTGTGTACTTTGTATGACTGTTTTCATGTTGGCAGAAATTTGCCTTAACCAAAGAATGTGATGTACTCTAAAGCATATTTTTAATCTTGGATTTTATAAGCAAAATGTTTATGTGAACCAGCTTCCACTTGCAAAAGCGTATGCCCATTTCAGAAGGCTATCGGTGAAGCAGTGACTATATATTCAGTTTGGAAAAAAACTGTCCTGTTGTCCTTTCCTTTTGTCTTTGGGTGAACTGGCTTTGTTCATGCTCAGTTTTCTTTTCCTGCCCTGTTATATTACTATTTCTTTATTCCTATTTTTAATTTCTAATTTCTTCTCTTTCCAATTTAAGCATGGTTACGAACATGTGGGTAAGAAGCATGTAATAAAACTAGATCAGTCCTAATTTCAATGTGTTGTATGAGCATTTGGAATACTTTGCAACATACTTAAAAATTAATATAATCATAGACATATTAAAAAAAAAGTATTTTTTACATATTTTTTGTCTGTTGCCTTTTCTGGGAGGGAGAGAATCATCTTTAGTTCTCTGTTGGTACCTTATCCAGTACAATGCACTTTTGGATGGCTACTATATTGAACTTTATGGGTAGTAGTGAAAATATAGCAAGAATAATGAAAAGAGCTACATAAGTTATTGTGTCTGAAACTGTCAACTTGCCAAAAAGAAAAAGCAAAAAGAAAAAGAAAAAAGAAAAATCGAAACAAACAAAACCCAAACACCAAAAAAGAAAGGTCAATGCTTTTCTGGTTACAGTGCCATTCTGTTGGAGTTGTAACGTGTTTTGGGCTAAGAATATGAGCATAATTGGCTGTAGCAGCTAATCTGTTGGACAGTTAGATACTGCACAGCTCATATTCAGTTGCATTCCAGCATGTGATTGCCATTCTGTAAAATGTCACTGAGTGGTATGATTGTATATAATGATTAAACATTTGGCTTCAGGTTCCTCAGGTTTTTTAATGTATGTATCTTGTTTGCCTCACAGCAGACTCTGTTTTACTTCTAGACAGAGAAAAATGTTTCAAAATACAGCTGCTCTTCCTTTGCGCTTATAGGGGTTTTCACCTATATTGATAAATGAAATAGGTTTTGTTCCTTTTTATTTCTGTGGTGTGATGTGCAAAAAACGAGACATAATTGGTACTGTGACTTTTTTATACCCAAGTTCTGAATCTGTGTTACAGAGGCTGTTCATGTTGTCCAGACAGAGTGCTGAGTTGAAAGAGGGAGGAGTCCACTACTAATGTTAAGAGCTCATCTCTCTCCATGTTTGATTAAAAGCAGCTTAGGTTCATATCTTAGGCCCTGAATTAAATAACTGATGCTTGGCTGCATGAGTAGGTATCCCACTTCTGTGCAATGCCTGAAGGCTAGGGACTGCCTTTATTACCTCTCTTACTGGCATTGCTACAAGAGAAGAGAAAAAATACAACAAATTTTTAATCATCTGGTCTGTCCCTTTTGGCCACAGAATTCATTGAGTGCCATACATACAATGCATATCCTTTGTTAAAGAGTAGAAGTAAATTTGAAACCACACCTATAGTTACTGTTGCTTAGATTGAATGTTTGCACAACCTAACATTTCTCATCACCCCTTATTATTAAAGTTAATTTCTGCCAGTTTCCTCTTCATTCCTGTTTGAACAAAGGCAGAGTTTGTGTCACTCACTTGAGAACACCCTTCTTGGATATGAGGCAACTGCCACAACTCATTCTTCATCATCTCGAGCTCTCTTCTTAAGCAGAACCACTGTGCTTAATGTACAGACTGTGTCAGCGAACTTTGGCATTGGTGGAGCTGAAGGACTATAAGGCAAGGAAGTAATTTGTAAATGTTCTCACTAATGTAGTCAAGGCTTTGAGTTTGGAAGAATGATGGAATAAACTGCAAAACCTTTGCTTCAGGCACTGCAGCAGAGTATTTTCTCATAAACAGCTTTTTTTTTGAATGCTATTGAGCTCATTCATGTTAGTTATGTTTTGTTCTCTTCCTTCTCTCCCCATTTCCCTCCCCCCCCAAAAAAAAAAAAAAAAAATTTGATTTCTTTGTAACTTAATGGTGCAGCTTTTGGATGTTGGTGGGTGCTTTTCTGTTCCTTATTCTCCTGTTTATTATGTCAGTATGTCTTTTACTACATATCCAAGTACAGATTTTGTTTTTCTTGTTTTTAGCTTCACTTTCTAACTTTTACAGTTAAGTGCATTTTTTATGTTGTAGGTCACCTGTCACATTTCACCAGGGCAATATCTGTACACTGGAAGTAATTCAGCCGCTCTGTTTAATTTCATGCTAATGCCTGGAAGATGTTATCTAGGTTAGCCAGGCTGAGGAACGTTGGCTGACCTAACCTTTCCTAATTTTCTTCAACCTTTTAGCTTTTGGCTATCTCACTGCCCCTTGGTGTATTATGTTGCTCTTGATTTTACAGATAATTATCTGAAGTTTGAACTAGCCAGATGAATTGTTGCCCACTGTAAATTGCTCAGGTTAAATTTATATCCTACAGTAAATACTGCTTAAAACATGGGTCCTTGAAGAGGATCCACTACTATTTCTTGTCACAGATACTGTAAATGGACCAGTGTGAAATCACATCACTATTGGAAGTCCTGACCAATTACTTGTTGTTTCCCAAGTAACTTTTAAGCTGGATTCCCCAGAGGAGATACATAATGTAATGAATTTCCTTTGTGGCAGTATCTATGCTATAGTTTGTTGCATTATATTTGATTGTTCATAATATACATATATGTATGTTTTACTTAGGAGAAAGAAGCATGGTGTGTTCACACCTACATAATACCACGTTTTTAGTATATATCAAATGTGCATGGAAAAAGGGGAGACCAGCAAAATGTGCATGCCATGGGTGTCTTGCAGATGCTGAATGTATCCATGAGAAGAGGTTCCTAAGAAAGTTTTATTAATGAATGTTGCATCATTTCTTTTTCATAGTTGCAGCTGCTTGGAATGAAGGAGCCTTCCAAATCTCTTGTGTATTTGCTGAAATGTATCATGATTTGTTGGTATATAAATTTCTACTCCTCATTTCTCATTTGACTCCATTTTTCTTTATGCCAGGATCTACTGGGCTAATGTGAAACAAAAGTAAAATGCCTATTGTGATGAAGTAATGACCAAGTAAAATGTAAAAAGCTAGTAATCTTTAAGTTAGATCTCCCTGCTCCTTGGCAGGAATAATTGGTTCATTAAGTCAAAGCAGAATGTAAGGGATGAGTGATGTACTTGTTTAACAGACTTAGCTCTTCAGAAGGTGGTGGTGTTACTCAGATCCTTATGACCATCATCTACTGCTTGCTAATTTCCTTGCATAGAATCATAGAATGATTAAGGTTGGAAGGGACCTTAAAGGTCATGCAGTTGCAGACTCCTGCCTGCTGAGGAGCAGGCTGCAGACTCTGAGGTTTTGCCCTTGGGATGTGATACAGACAGGAAGACTGTTCTCAAATGGTATTGTTGCATTTCATAGAATCATAGAATGGTTAGGGAGGACCTTAACATCATGTAGTTCCAAACCCTCTGCCATGAGCAAGGACTCCTCACCCCAGATCATGTCACTCTGTCCATCCAGGCCTTGGGCACTGCAAGGGATGGAACATTTACCACTGCTTTAGGTAACCTGTTCCAGTGCCTCACCACTGAAAAAGTGGTAAAGAAGTAAAGTTGTTCTTCCTTATATCTAACCTGAACTTCCCCTGCTTAAGTTTAAACCCATTTCCCCTTGTCCTATCACTACTGTCCCTGACAAAGAGTACTTCTACAGTGTCCTTATAGACCCCCTTCAGATATTGGAAAGCTTCTATGAGGTCACCATGGAGCCTTCTGCTTTCCAGCCAAATGTGTTTATGGCCTGCTCATGTTTCCTTTTTCATCAACACTGATCTTTGGCTTCAGCACTTCTTGATATTTACTTCTTGATATTTACTCTGATAGTAGTCATATGCAATGGTTTTTTTTGGGGGGAGAAGGCCAGACAAACCAAATTCTTTTTGTCCCAGCATGAAGAATGTTCTCTGTTCTCCTGATAGTCCTGGTAGCCCTGGCCAGCACCTTTCATATCAGATTTGAGTTTCCTCAGGCACAGTGGAGGTGCTGCTGTATTGCCATTTAACTTTGGTGTTGCTAAGAATTAAAACACAGACATTTACTGAACACAAAGGGCTACCTGGTTATTCAAGAACTTCACATTTATGGATGAGGGTATTTTATTCATCACTGTCTAGCTGATTATGAAAACAAATTAATTTCCCTGATACATAGATGCATAGTAAAGCTTTTCTTAGTAAGTTCCTCTCAAATCAAAATTGTGGAACAGGTGTTTTACTTAAAAATGCATGACAAATTGCTTTTTCCACCTTTAATTTTGAAAGAATTCTTGATAACACTGAGTTATGCACTCTGCAGTTTGAAACCTACTGCAAGAAATCTGGGATTTGCTAGAAATTACGAGAAATTGAAAGCTGGAAGAAAGAAAATTGTGTCACATCCCTGGCCTGATCACACAGCTATGAGTCCTTAAAGCTAAAGAAATTCAAGGTCATGACTGTGATCCTTTTAGGAGAGACTAGCAGGACAGCTTTTTTAACTCACCATCAGCCTGAACTTAAAACACAGCCAGACCTGCAGAAAACAGAGCTGAAGTTAATCAACCTCATATGAAAGAGAAACAGGAAAAGCTGTGGGTGTCCCAGGGAAGCAGTGCCTCTTTAAGCTTAGGAACGTCTCTCTGACACATTTTGATCTGCTGTATCCTATTTAGGAGCTATGGCAGAGTGCAATCTAGCCCTGAGTGGAAGAAGAATAAATGTGGTAATATAAATCAGACAGGATGAGACCTAAGTGAGGAGGATGAGTATGCTGCAGCTGAAAAAAAAGGTGAATTCTTGTACTTTGAATAGTTAAGGCTGGTAGCTGTCAAAAATGTGATACTGAGCTAGATGGAATTAGCCTGCCATTGCAGCAATCCTAACATTCTTGTATTTCTAAAAGGAAAAACATGTTGTATTTCTTCCTATAAATCCTAAATGTTATTTCAAATATTAGTCCTTTCCTTGTAGATAAGAGAGTAAGTGTTAAAATGTGTAGCTGTCTCTAAATATAAAGCTAAAAATTGAAGGAAGTATCTTTGCCAAAGTATAATAGCAACCTCTGAACTCTTTCTTTAATTTCATATCTGGCTTCTGCTTAATCAAAACAATCTCTTTCCCCCATTAAAAGCCACTTTGGCTTAGATCTCTAGAAAACCCAAAGTGCAAGGTCAGAGTAGGAGCTGTTAGTTGAAAAAAATGCTATTTCATGAACATAGGGGTTACATTGTCAGCACAGTATGGCATTCCTCATATTAAATTTCATTAATTTGTGAGGTAATAAAACTCCATATTCTGCCTTTTGCTCAGGAATTAAGAGCCTTCATGCCAAACCATTGAGCTGTTTGTGTCTTTCAAAAAGTAGTAACCCAGCACAGCAGCATGAGTACCTCCTTGCTATAAGCAACAAACTAATGTGGTTTATAGGTCTAATTACAGCCTATTTTGGAAGTTTTTTCACAGAGGTACAGATTTCTATAGCAGCACTGGTTAGTGACGCTTTAGAGTGGGATTAACAAGAAATTGCTCACTTACCAAAAGCAAGATGAAGGTGGTATTTTAGTTCCTTTCACATGGTCAATACTTGTACCAGGAGCAAGACCCTGTGGTTCTGTCAACAAGATAAATTCTTTCCCATATTTCAGAGGTGTTTTGATGGGCTGGAGGATGAAACTGTTAAAGTGAGAAACCTTTAAAGTGATCACAAGAAGAAAGAAGAAGACATATACATAGCGCAGGGTAAACACTGCAATATCCAGAAGTATTTCAGATTCAATTAGCTCTGCCTTGTGTTTCTACAATTTCAGGGATTCACAGGTGATGTAAACAGTGAGACATGGAAATTAAAGCCTAGAAAAAAGAAAAATCTTTACCATAATATATAATTTTATGTTCAAAGAAATGCCAAATTTTAATCTCTTTTTCATACCAGATTTTCATACTTTTGTTTAGGGTTAGGGTGAATAAACATTTCTAAATTGGGAGACATTATACCCAGAACAACATTCCCCATATTTTTGAAGGGTATTGTTGAGAAACTAAACCTGGGATCTTACACTGTGCAAGCAAAGAACTTCCATTCAGCTTCAGTAAAATTCAGGGGTTTTAGCGAAGTTCCCCAAAGCAGCTTCAATCTGCCCCGTCTTTGTAAGTTGAAGGACCTACAATTTATATTTGAAACACATCACTCCCTGAGGGTGCATTCACTCTAGAATGTCAAAATATATATTTTTAATGAAAATTCCAAGAGTGGAGCACTGAGCTGAATTACACTGTGCTTAAGGCCACAATAATCTTTTACCTTGACAAGATCAGTGACCAAAACTAAATATTAAACAGTGTGCATGAAAATAAGTGCCCATTTCCAGAGTCAGTTTTACAGCTCAAAGCAATATTTCAACATATTTGTATTCTGCTCTGGAATTTCTTGTTCTGCTTCAGTTTTGCATATTTTTTTTTCCATTCATGGAGCAAAATTCCATGTAGATGTACTCTGCTCTTTCTTGAGGGAAGCAAATACATTTTTAATTAATTTAGCAAATTACTGACATTGCTGAGGCAGAAATAACCTCTGTACTAATACCAAGTTCAGTAGCCCTTTCACAGCAGCTGTTAACACCTCTTCTCACTACCAGAATCTTCCGGATGGCGACTTGGAACAGAGTCTTTACATTTCACAGAGAGATAAGCAGTTCTAATTATTTCTGTTGGAGAAAGACAACAGTGTTTTAGTCCAGGAGGAAAAAAAAAAAAAAAAAAAAAAAAAAAAAAAAAAAAACAAAAAAAAAAAAAAAA